>JABCPU010000555.1:0-39345 GCA_016800925.1 Suillus spraguei | reverse complement strand
GATGAGCTCAGCAGAGATGCGCTTCTCATTCTCAAGAAACAACAGTGGCGTACTTAGGCTACGAGTACTATTAGTAGTAAAACCTGAAGTAACTACATGCTACCGTTAACCCGATATATGACAGCCAGAAATATCACAAAGAGACAGTAGACTTATCTCCAAGCCAATTCTCGAAGTCTCAGCATCTACATTAATTGCAAGAGGTCCAGACGGAGTCCCTTATACTGACCGCGCGTCGCGGGATTTAACCTGATCAGAACTTCAGTACTAGTACTCGCCTTGAACTTGTAGGGAGAAACTACGGTAATATGAGACACTGATACAATATTTGGTACATCGCAAGCGGCTATGTCACGATAATGTTGAAACACTTCAAATTTTGAGGCTATGATACAAGCAGATGGCACACATGTATATCAAATGTACACATCCTTATTATACACTTTCCGTAGGCAAAGTAATCCAGAATAGAATATTTCGGAGTCTCAAAAATATTTCCAACAGCAATTTAATATTTTAATCTATACTTACTTCAATAATCCCCAACAGTCCAGTCCTTGGACAAACTTAGGGCCAGTACCTGCTCAATATTAGTGAAACGAGAAAGAACCTTTCGATGACAACGAAAGAGCTCAGGTCCTAGCTACAGCCCTCATTCGTGGAATTGAGGTAACTCGATAAGACCGCGTAAACACCCGGAACCCACATTGTTTATACCTTTGTCGACCTCAACCTCTTCCGAAGCCATGCATCAACATTAATATCCAATGGTGTTATACAACAGCTAGAGCAATCGAGCCTTTATCACCATCCAAGCTTCAGGGATGGCGGGGAACTCTTCGAGCAGGATTAGTAGACACTGCAGGTGCGCATGGTAGAATATGTACGGTGCACTAAGTATCATCTAAAAAGTTTATTAGATAGAAAAAGGTTGAAAACGCACGGTTGTATCACTGCGCGTCGCACGAGGTGAAGCTTTGAAGGATTGCGCCTCGCGCGGTTCATCATGTTTGCGAATATCACTGGCGTGGTGTCTTAAAATAGATTTATTCAAGTCTGGGGGGGGCCTAGTAGATTAAGGTTTATTCGAGGGGGGTAAGCGGAATGCATTTGCAAATTCGGAAATGAATAGTGGCATTGCGGCACATCTTGGTAATGTGGTAGTATTTGTTACATGATAATCCTGCGGAAGTCATCCATTATTTATACATGCAGTTTAAATATATAACTACTAATGTGATTAGTGGATGCGGCATGGGAAGAAGGAATAGGAATACACATAGCGAAACTACGCATCATCATGTTATAGAAAGTCAATACGTCTGCTGCTACCGCCTTGTTGTGCGGGCTCCTCTGATGATAACTTGATAACAATGGCCGGGCCTGCTTCTAGAATAACATCGTCTTCGTCTTCAGAGTACACATCGGTCTCTTCGTCGGAAAGCTCAACCAATGGTGCTGCTCTTGTTTTCTTAACTTGAACTCTTGGACCAGCCGCCAGGATGTGATCCTCGCTCTCTTCAGAAAACTCTTCTTCCAACCCTCCCTGCTCCACGTCGGCCACGGAAGCAATCTCGCGCTTGAAATAATAGCGTAAACCCACTGGTATGAGGACGCCTACTACCACTGCGGATAATAGGAAGAAGTTGCGCCACGAGATGAGATGGAAATCTGCAGCAGATGTCATCTCGTCTAGACCGCCTCCAATCGTCGTGTGTATGACAGTTACGCCGAAGATACCCAGCCACGTACTGATCCAGAAGGGCACAATACCAATGCCAACGTGGGGACAGATCACATTGACGACCCAGTGTGGAGGGAGGGGAGCAATGCGGAGGACAATTAAAAAGGATATAGTGTTGTCTTTCTGTGCGCGTATCTTGTCCGACCACTTGTCTAGACGGGCTTTCCACTTCGGTACGGTGAGAAGCGCAGGTCCAAATGCAGCGCTGATGAAGTAGCATAAGGTTGCACCAGTAGCAACACATGTACAAGCAAGTGGAAGCGCGCGGGGCACACCCCACACAGCTCCCCCAAGTATAGATAGATACATCGACCCTGGGAGAGAAAACGCTTGTAAACTGAGAACAGCGTCAGACTGTTTACTTCATAGAGAGAGCAGACCTTACAATAAATATGTTATAGCATAACATATTACGATGCGGAACGGGTAGATGTCACGGTATTTTTTCAATATGACATTGAGAGCCTGCAGTTGAGCAAATGACTTTGGTATACGGAGTGAGGGTCGGTCGGCTCTGTTATTCGATAAGATATGCTAAACAAGAACGAAGTTCGAGGGACATACTCGTCAAGGGTGGGAAGAGTCAGCCACAGAGTTCCACCCAGGAAGATCGTACTGAGTATAAACACAGCTGCCATCCTAACGGCTGCCTTGAGTAATAATCTTGAGGAGGATGTATGGGGTGCCTGCGAATGTGCGGGAGTGGCTCCATAAATTGAGCCAGCATCAGAATCTGGTGTAAGGAGGGGAGCTCTATCGTCTGCAAAGTCTAAAATTTCATGATGATCTGGATGGACGGTAGCAAGAGTGTAGGCTGATGCATTTTGGTGGTGCATGGCTCTGAGTGATGAAGGTGAGGGCATGGTTCCCGATGTCATGAGAGCAAACTGCATTCAGAAATTATATAAATTAGAAATATGTCATGTAACTTAGCTAAGTACGTGGGAATATTATGGCATTTTCCACAAAGCACGGAGGATGATTAGCCAAGTACTTAGCGCGCTGAGCTCGTGCTGAACAACGAACGACAGGTGTCCACAGGCCCTGCTCATCGTCCAGCACAGCGAGCAAGATGACTCACATCCTGCCTCCGCACACTGACCTCAATCTTGTACCATCATCTCTTCATTCAGCCCTTCATATGGACCCAAATCAACAGCAACAGCAGCTTCAACAGCCTAATCAGCCTCATCAGCAACAGACGCCGACAACCTCCAAGAAGAGAGGACGCAAGGCAGACACAAATTCTGATGACACTGGCTCACCGTCCGAACCAAGACGGCTCAGACGCTCCCATGAGGCTTGCGCACGATGCAGGAGCAAGAAAATTAAGGCAAGTCCCGTCGGTAGACACCGACCGCAAATCTCCGTCCGCCAGTTCAGCTTCTCTTCTGACACAGCGATGAATTTTACAGTGTGATTCGAAACATCCTAAATGTACAGCGTGCGCGACTGCTGGTGTCCCTTGCCAGCAGGAGGACAGACATAGGCAGACCCTCACTCTTAGAGGTCATACCGAGTTCATTGAGCGCCAGATCGCTCAATGCGATGCTCTCTTGAAACGTCATATCTCTGATTTCAGTATGGCCAACCTCGATGAGATATGTCGGAGGGAGGGCATTGAGGTCGACGGACATCCCGCCCCTGAATTCGCTCAACCAAGCCCACAATTCCCACAGCAACAAAGTGGCCCTCTTCCCGGGGCGATCTACGGGCCTCCTTTTGTTCACCCCGCATACCCTTACGGGGTGCCTATGCCGCATGGGTATCCATCTCATATGCCGATGCCAGGACCCCCTGGCGCTTACGGACCTATTCATCCTGGGTTCCCCCCTCCTCCACAGCATATGCAGGCCCCGCCCCAGGTACAACAACAGCCTCAACCGCAGCCACAACAGCCACATTCAGTCCCGCCTCCAGTTATAGCTGCTACAGCCAATGTTGAAGTCAAAGGTCAAGATCCGCAGTCTTTGGATATGTCATCTACAAGGGTCGGTTTTTTTTTGTGCAATACTCGTACCCTCCTCGTTCATCTTGACTATAGGCACTTGCCAAAAGCTTCGGTGTTCACCCTCTCATCGTCAACGACAGTCACCTGGGTTCAGGTGACAAGGAAGATCTTGCAGTTGGCTCAAATGGCTTATCATCGGGGCGTGATCGTGGCATCACGGAACAATCGATGCCCCGTGATCTTACAAAATGGATTTCCATTTCTGTAGCAACCAGTCATATTGGTGGCCCATCTACGGTGTCCACCTCCACGCTAACATTATGGATGCCCAAGGATCGCTCGTTGACGAACAAGATCGTTGACGTTTACTTCAACCACCTCAACATCCACCGCCCTGTCTTCTTCCGGTCAGACTTTGAGCACAAGTTAAATGCGCTCTACGACGGGGAGAATGTACAGCATGATCCAGGCTTTATTTGCAGCATGTACCTTATTTTGGCACTCGGGACGTTGAGCGAGTTGAATCACCAAGGAAGTATCACTGATAAGGACAAAAAGACGCCCAGCGATAGTCCGATCAATACCAAGAAGCTGCTCCCTAATATATGGCCTGAGCACGATGAATTTTTCGAACGTGCGCTGGCTGTTAAGCCTCACCTACGTGTCACGATATCCAGTCTTCAGGCACTGCTTTTGTTACATTGGTATCTGTACACCGAGGTATGTATGTTCTGACTTTTCATAATGAGTTTTAAAACTGCCATCCATTATCAGCGACAAGGCCGCTCCCTTTGGCGCTTGGTTGGAAGTCTTGTTCGTCTTTCAATCGAACTTGGTCTGCACCATGATCCCACGGCGCAGCCCAACACCTTCACAGATGAAGAGTGTCAGCTACGCATTCGGCTCTGGGGTACTGTCATGGTACATGACCGAGGCACTTCCATTCTTCTCGGACGTCCACTTGCTATTGCTCCCTATGACTCCAACACGCCTCGCCCCACACACGGACTCAAGGGCCAGAATGTCGATTTCTCTGAACACTTCCTTCTTTCTCACCCCATCGCAGAAATACAGGCGGATATTATCAACTCCCTCTATGCTCCCTCACGGCAGAGTGCTGATACCATCATGAGGCACGCATCAAGGATTATCAAGAGCATGCTTGAGTTCAGGAGACAGCTCCCCGACAGCTACAAGTGGTACTTTGGAGGAACTGAAGATTGGCCTTTAGAGAAGCGACAGAAGCTGATTCAGGACATCACAGAAGATCAGGGACTGACATTGCTCAAATTTGGTATCTCGAGGATCTTACTTCTTCGTGCCCTGTTCAGTCTCAAGGAACTCGACTACAATCACCGTTCGAAGGCACTCGTTGATGGTATGTGCTCGGCATGTGCTATTTGCCATATTTTTGATGATTCAACTTCCCATATTAAAGCTATTGTCACGTCACACAACATTATCATCGTCCACAATCAACTCATTCGTTTCCCTGACATCGCCTTTTTCGTGTCTCCTATTCCTCTCCATATCGCGGCGATGGTCATTCTCTATGGTCACATGTCTCACTGCGAGCGCCTCTCACGCCAGGTGATGATCGAAGACGTGTGGATGGCACTTGACATGCTTCCACGCTTCCGTTGGCGTTGGGAGAGAAAGGACTTGAATGGCGGGCACCCTCTTATCTCCAAACTGGCTGAGAAGGTTCTCAATGTCAACCTCCGCAAGTTGGACCTACTAAAGATCCTGTATTACTTTCTGAACTCGATTGGGAGACAGATCCACCTGGGATGCTCTCGTCGCCAGCGTTGAGTGGTCAACAGCAATTGCGCGTGCATCCGGGGACTCCCACGATGTCACACCCACCCTACTCAAACGGTGGTGTTGGGCCCGGTGTTTTACGGACCGCTTCCGCGCGGTGTTACAGTAAGCACGAACCCCGTTAAAGGGCTTCAAGGATCTGTGGGTAATGGTACTACACAGGACAAGCTCGCAGAGGTACCCCCTGGGCTGTTCTACCCATTCTATCCTGAGAATGTGATGAGCGCTCCCTCCGGTACTGTTTCTGGCCCTCACAGTGATGCTGGAGCTACCAGTGGAGACGCTGGTCAGGACCCCCAGGGTTATAGTCACCTGCTGGCGGCGGCGGCACAGCCAAATGGGACATATGGGTGCCAGCCATCGTCGGATTCATATATGCTTGAAGAGATCGTGCCCACCCATGGTAATCAGGTGTGGATGAATGTCGTCAGTCGTTGATACTATCTTCTTACTGGCTATTGCTAAACCATCCATCGCAGAGCCAGAGGTCTATGTCGTTCGCGCATCAAGCTTAATCACCTTACCCACCGCGTATTGTAATTTTTTGTTCTTTTCCCTGTTTCTTAGCTTCACACTGAGGATAGTTCTTTGAGGCTCTCTTTTTGTATTCCTTTTTATGAACCTAAAATGGTTTTTTGTTCAAATTTTACATCTTGATTCTCATCTTTGTCTTTGCTCTGTCCCTTTCGTCTAGTCAAGTCCAAAACCCACCTATTCTATTCTCATGTCTGAAGAGTAATATGTGGGAGAATGTATGCTTATGCGATGTAGGATGATTAATTTGATCATTTCAATATTAATGGCGTGTGGTATGAATACATGCACAAGGCGAAACGTCAGGAATGCCTATAGAGGTAGTCTATGCACAAATTAAAGGGATGGTCATCTCTGGGATACAATGTGAACAACAAAAATGAAGGGCGAATACATTACTGTCAGTGAAAATCAGTGTTTGAAGAATGCAAAGTCTATCCAAGAACCCGCTCCATACGGTCCAGGACTACATCGATGTCTCTGATGAGAAGGACGACACGCCGGGGTAGCAGGGCAAATTTATTTGTGTCCTTGTCGCGATCATGGTGCGTGGGATGAGCAGAAGTGGGATTAGTGTATTGAGCTTGTATGGCATTTTCGAGAGTAACAGGTAGGGAGATGGTGATGCGTGTTAGTTGGATGGTGAGCCGTGATCTGCCAGCGATATCAAAATAAGGAAGTTGGCGGAAGGCGCTTTGTATCTCCAGGGCGCGACAGAGTTCGCCGTGGAGGGTAACGATGCAGGTGCGGCAGGCTATTTAGTGACGATGTGAGACCAATTATACGTTGAATGCCAGGCGATTTACTTAAGATACGTTCGCGGACACTCAGGAGAACCGAAAGAACAGAGTTTACGCCGTCGTCGCCCAATTCAAGGGATGGGTTTAGGTCACCAATAGCCCCTGAAGGTGGAGACATGAGTGTGTGATTCACGCAAATAGAATTGTGCTTACTGAGCAATGTGCGCATCATCTCCAAGTCACCTTCGAGAAATTCGCTGAAGACGCTCAAAAGGACACCTTTCAATGTCTCGTCTGCATGGGGCGGGGACTGAGAAAAAGAAGTCATATTTGGGGTATGAGTGTGCAGGACGGGAGTCATAAGTGTGTTTCGAGGATGGACTGCTGAGGACATTGTACGCAACGGAGACTTTTTGGAAGGCAGACGTTGCGTCAGGATTTCCGGGAAATTTGCTGAGTGCAAGTGAAAATGAAATATTACTAGAAGGGACGAAGAACATACTCTGGGTGGCAAGCCCTGCTCCGAGAAAGATAGGCGCGTCTTATAGCCACTCTGTCAATTGTTTTAGACCTAGGGATACCTAGAATACAGTACAGGTCGTCACTGGAGAGGACTTGGAGTATTTCTGGGGTGTAAAATGCATCATGATTCGGTAAGGATTTTAGATTGTCGAAAGATTTTTGTTCTTGTGCTGGTGAATAGGGTTGTGGTGACCACGCAATATGTTTTGGATGGATAGGTACATTATATGTGGCATTGTGTTCATCGTCTGTGGCTCGGAGATGAAACAAGGAGGATGCTACGGTTGTGCTATTAGTATTGCCTGTCCTAGTGCGAGTCTGACTGACTGACCTGTCGAAAAAGACATAGGAGAACATCATCGCTCGTGTGCATGAACATTCATTGTCCTGGAAACATGTGTGGTACAGTGAGAAACTTCTTCAATCTTATCTCTTCCTGTCGGCCCGATAGTCAAGATAGTCAAATTAAATATCAATTGGACACAGTCGTAATCTAATCTATATCACTTGAACCTGGAGATCGGCGCAAAACTTCTTGACCGCCACCGGAATCGGTTTGCGATTCAACTCGTATTTGTCTCCCATAATAGTGAGCCTTATGGACGCATCTTGCATAAAGGATTCATCTCCTTTCGACAGCGTGAGGTCGTACCGACCAAATGCCCAGTTTAAGATCCAAATCGCAGAATCTAGGCGGATAAATCCTTTGACTCGCCAAACGCTCTCTTTGCTTAGAGAGGCAAGAGCACTCTCGAGCACACCCTTATCTACATCCACCTCAGTATGCGAGGTGCATGATTCTCTATCGTGATGTTCGTGATCGTGGCACTTCGGCAGGAATCCCCGGTATGCCGTGAGTGTCTTTACTTCATCATGGTATCTTCAAAACCCTGGGGAATTGGATCTCTGAAAAGCTTGGAGTCGATTCCAAAAAGAACGTTTGGGTCCACGCCGTTGCGACCATTGCATTTGATCTTGGGGGTGTCGAGATTCAGGGTATTAAGATTATCGATCAGTATGTCTAGGGCGTGCTCATCGACATGCTCGTGCTTGTTCTAAGCACTTGAATAAGATCGCCCCATTATCATGAGAAAGACACGTACGATGAGAATGATGTCCGAGTAGCTTGCCTGCATCTTGGCTGTGGGGAGACGTATCTTCGTACCCCGTGAAGTTCTCGGCATCAATGACGGTAACTATCGCATCAAGTCGAAGGTCGTTGTTTGTCTGTCGTTCAAGCTCACGGATCTGGAACGCCAGTGTAGCGGGAAAAGCGGATCCTCTGACTCCATGACGAGTAAGTACCAAGCTAGGGTGATTTGGGTGAACTCACGAGCATTCGATGATTATTCGGTCAGGACGGTATCTATCTGACGTATATATAAGTAATGTGAGATCAAGTCATGTCGAACAGCAAGTACCTCTGATCTCGCGAAGGGCTGTCTCCATCTGACCGACGAGTACGCAGCACCTGTGCATAATACGATCCATTAGGAAATGCAGTAAGATTATGGTGAAGTGTAGACACACATGCAACCGTTCAAAATCTCACTGACAGCAGTCAAACTAGATTGTTTAGCCAGCTGGCTATCCACTGTGAAAGATATCATATATTCCCTCCAAAGCCCTAATGATCGCAGCAAATTATGCACACCTTGGACGTCTCCGAACTCATTCTTGAGCAAAACCACTTTATAATCCTTTGGAAGTAACGGAAGGAGTGACAAAATAACGGAGGTCTTTCCTGCGCCAAGAAATCCCGTGAAGACAGTGATTGGTATATAAGGTGGTTGTCTTGAATTCATGTCCATATGTCCTTGGGTATCGATCGATGGAAGCTTTATAGTATTATTAAAGTCACGTGACAAGGGAACACACTATGTAAGTACACGACGTTGAACTGGTACCGGCAATATGGCGGCTCGCAAGCAGCCACCCACTCGTACACCTAGTATGAGAGTTCAACGACTTGTTATCAATGCATCCCATGTCGCTACAACACATACATTTCTCGCCCTCGCCGCGTTCGGTCTTGCCCTGTTTCTCGGCTGCGCGCTGCATTACAAAAAGATTGTGAAGAACGGGGTTGCTGGATATCCTGACGAGTGGTTTCCGTCAGTCTCAGCCACGTATGTACATCCAAGTTCTTTTTGCTCGAATATTAACCTGATGTGCCTGTACCTCAGTATTGGTGACTGGTACCCGGAGCGTAATATTTTTCAGATTCTCATCGCTTTGACATCCGGTCAGTTGGATGCCTTTGCTTGCGCGACGCATTCATGATGGTTATACACAGGTCCACGCTTCGCTCTCGTGTCTTTGCAGTATTTCCTCAGGCGCTCACCAAGCACCAGTTGGCCGGATTTCTTGTTTGCCGTGGGTATCGTTCGGACGTTGATGTGCGGTGGTTGGGTGTATATCACGTCCAATGATGATCATGATATTCATGATGTTCTCATGATCATGTATATCCTGTGCAACGTGCCATGGATGTGGGGAGGCGTCCTATGCACTCCACTTGGGCACATAAAAGCGCGTCGACGACGGTGAGGATTATTATCTTAGGATGCATGCATGCATATATTGATCAATAGTCTATAGCCGATATGTTGCAACGGGGTTAGTATGAATATTAAACCTCCTAGCATACATACGGCTTATTTCCTGGGAATAGGTTCTTCGTATCAATCATACCCATGATTTATTTTTTCGTTCAGCACAAGATATACCGGATTCCTGGAGGTTGTAGTTGATTTTCTCAGCGCAACTAGGGCTGACAATTATGACCAATCTAGCATATACCCACTATTCATTTTTCGAGTGGTTCTTGATCTTGCTCGATGTTCTGTTTGACTCGATTACAGAGCTTGATTTCAAAGCCTCTAATTTACAGGTACATATGAGCAGGCATATCCCAAATGATTGGTATTGACTTTTCATTGTCCCCCAGGTTGTACTCGGCATTTCGTTGGATGCCAGCGTCGGGCGTGATGATATGTATAATCAAGTACACCACCTTGTATGACTACTGTCTGACGTGTTATATAGATCGTATTCCCGCACCATCCAAAGGGTCAAATAGTGTGACTGAAACCAAATCAGAGGGGTCAGCCGCGTCATCAAAGACTGAGCGAACGGCGAGCCATGTATCGGCTGTGCCTCGGACTCCAGAAAATGCAGGCTGCAATTATGCTCTCTCGGGATGCGCGAGAAGCTATAGGTTTTATCTCAGATGTGTACTTGTGTACGTGTCGTAGTTCAAAGGATTATAGGTCGTCAAATTTACAACCTTTGCCTTTACAGCTTACTTGTTTTGGTCAATCCTCACTTCCCTCATCACCACACTATTCTATTTCTCGGTATGGAAACTTGCACTTTCGGGTTCGGAGTTATCTTTGCTTGTTCTGCTTTCCCCTGCGCTTCTGGGCATCGGGCCCTTGCGTACCTGGGCGCTTACGCACAGTGGTCGGGTCACGTTAAAGGCAGTGGCAATTCTGATGGGCTTAGGGTCTTATGCCTTGAACAGTCCCGTGCGAAGGTTGTTTGTAGTGAACTTCGCGAATGTAGTGCTCCTGATAGGGCAGACCGCGGACTGGTCAGCTGGGAAGGATGGGTATCAGGGTTTGCGTGAGTATCAATTGCATAGTGTGATAGCGGCGATGACTAACACGGTGTAGTCCTTGGTCTAGGACTTGTATCACTTTCTCTAGCGAAACACGCAAATCACTCAACAAATCCCGGTACGTTATTTTTAATTTAGTACACCTTCAGCTCCTCTAATTACTTCGAAGTATGGCCAATGCTCAATGAGGAGTCTGGAGGATACAATAAAACAGGACTTTTTCTTGCACTTTGTGCACTATACGAACTTGCCACTCGCCTGTCCGCCGTTCCAGAGGAAGAAAAGCAGATCGACCATTCAAAAGATAACAGCAAGGTTACCTCACACGGATGGCTTGCAGGCTCCATTGCACTCGGCAGCACGATCTTCACTCTACATTGCTTCTTCATAGACCCCAGTACTATAATTGCGTGGTCGTGGACAGGATACAAAAACAGCCAACCCAAAGGCCCTCTTCCACATCTCCACGGCTCTCTCACCTTGATTGCGCAGGCTATAGGTCTCGCAGTGCCCACGATTCTTCCTGCATATTGGCTTAGCAGTCCATTGTGGTTTAGCTATGGCTGCGCAAGCGCTTTCGTGATGTACTGCTTCAGGGACTGGACTGGCTTCATTGGCGGGCTGAATTTGGCAGTATTTGTTATGTCATTGCTCCCTACTATCATTCAACAATCGGCCCAGCCGTATAAGGCTGGGAGGATATATTTCACAGCCTTCTTTGTTACGATTCTGTTCTACCTTGCTGATGTGTGGACAGTTGCCTACGCGTTCGTTCCAGGGGGTGCGTACTTGCGTGAACGTTCGGACTTGTAGGTTCTCTGCGAAAAAAAAAGTCTTTGTCGCTGAAATATTTGACCACAAGGGTCCTCATCGCGCAATTCGTCGCAACATCTCTGGTATTTCAATGGCCATTCAGAAAAAACACCGCAATAGTTCATATTCCAAGCGCAGCGAGCTTCCTTGCTCGTCATCTCCTTACACTTTTCTCTTTGTCCGCTGTCCTTGTAACAATATACCGCTGGACTCCCATTGGACCAAGACCTTATAAATCAGGCACCGGAATAATCAACGCTGGAATATGGACGGTGCACTTCGGTATCGACAATACCGGGCACGACAGCCAGTGGTTGATTCGAGATCTTATAAGGTGAGGCAATTTAACTAAGGTCCTTTGCTGCTGATATTGCTATAAAGAGATATGGAACTTGATGTGGTTGGTCTTCTGGAGACCGATCTGCATGTGAGCTACAATGCCAATCAATGAACTGCTGGTGTGTTAACTAGTCGTAGCGGACCGTGTATGGAAATCGTGACTTGTGAGTGTGTCGTGTCTGGACGAGTTATTGGCTCATCTTCTCATATCAGGACGCGAGTCGCTCTCCAAGACCTCGGATATGTGAGTTTTTCTTCAGTGCAGCCATGCAGGATAATGACCACACCAAAACTTCAGTATGTCGATTTGGGCCCAGGGCCTAACATGCATACGTGGGGTGCTGCTCTACTTTCGAAGGTCAGTGTATGGTGACTCATTTTAAATCGTGCTTACCCCCGTCAGTTTCCTATTGTTCACTCGCAGCACCATTTGTTACCCTCACCCCATGGTGAGCTCGCGCCAGCAATCGAAGCTGTGCTCGATGTGTATGGGACAGAGGTAACTGTAGTCGTATCACATAATGGGCAAGGTACATTCAGCACAATTTCTTTTTTAGTCAGTTGATGCTCATAATGTTTTCATCCAGAGCAAGACCCGCTCGACCGTGAATTGCAGAGCAAGGAGCTCGCACGCATTATGGCAAAGTCGTACCCTCACCCCGTTATCTTCCTTGGATATGTAGTCACGAAACCACACGCCAGTAGACGTGTGTTGTTCCTACGTCTTTTGTTTATTTTAGTCCTAATGAATCCCACAGCGGCGCCGTATGAGATTTTGGTGCACGATGGTATCGTACATGACATCGACCCACAGGACTTGGATCGCTGGTGGGTGCTTTCTCAATATGCCTCCAGCTGATGATAATGAAACGCAGGTGCGAGTATATTTTGTATAGAGGGCTTTACCGGACTGCGTATGCTCGTATCTCGCGAGGGATCGTTACCGACACAGAGCTACAGATTGGACAGTTTGTCGTTCCCCGTCATGGTCTCCAGCTTGTGAACCAGACACTCGAGGACCGAATGCTCAGGGCGTGGAAGGAGGATCTTCCGGAGGATCATGTACGACCCGAGTATTATCTCCCGCTGCTGTTGCTGACTACACATGACAGTGGTTCCCAATGGAATACTATGGCAACAAGGATGAGGGAGGTGTGAATGGGCATTTTTACCACGTGTTTAACACTGTGAGACTTCAGCCCCTGTTACAGGCATATCTTGCATACTAATGCTCTGTGATAGCCACTGTATTATAAATTCCCTGAGGGTGCACAAGTTTAGGGATGTACCAGTGTAGTTGACACATGTATTGTTATTTTTTTGGTGTTCCTTCATGGCTTTTGCACCCTGGACCTAGCTCAAGGTTCAGGGGAAAAGTCAAAGCAAAATTCTCTGTTATGCATGGTTTTTGACAGAAATATCTGAAAGTACTTTGCAAGAGTACCTGAAAATTTTCCAAGTTGATTGAAAAAACTTACAAGCATAGGAGCCTTATGAAATGAAGCTTCTGTTAAAACCTGTCTAGAAGTTTGGCAAATATTTTACCAGGAAACCTTGCATTTCCTAGATTAACCTGCATGGTCTGATGGTGTTAAGGTTGTACTCAAGGGTTATTGTATTGGAAGGGCTTGGCCTCAGCTTGTGCACTGTGCCCCTTTGCTGAGTATGGTGCCCTTAATTTCTATAGGGTCAAGTGCATCCAGAGGAAGTCTGGGTATGAAATGTGAAGTCTGGATGGTACAATATGAAGTCTGGCAGACTTCTGGATGATGGTAGCAGAGAATGGTAAAGACTACTACAGATAAAGTCTGGAGTAGTAACAAACAATGAAGACTGCCCAAGGGTAGAGCTGGAGATATGACTGAGGACAGAGATCCAAGGTCTGGAGATAGATGAGGGACTAGCTCAAGTACGGAATATAGCCTAAGGCTGGGATATTCAGAGAAGGACAAAGTCTGGAGGAATGAGCAAGAACTAAGTTGATATTCAAACTGAGGTACTATGGAGATTTACAGGAGGTTTATATACTATAGGTAGCATTACAGAAAGATCAGTTAGTGCAGTATGAAGCTATGTACAAACCATATGCAAAGTCTAATGGAACATAAGTAATATGAAACTCAGAGATGAACTGGGATAATGGATGATAAAGTTATTGCTGGAGTATAGGGGGAAAAGAATCTGGAGGGCTTCTGGATGAGTTTCTGATGAAGTTTCTGAAGGGAATCTGGAGGAGGTTCTGGAGATATTTTCTGGAGGTATTCCAGAAATAGGGGTTCTGGAAGAGCAGACTAAGTTAGGAACTGGAAAGGATCGGGAAATCCAGTTTATAGGAGTAGAGTAACTTTGGTACAGAATAGATCTCTTATTTCAACCCTTTAACTTGTAGTTTACATGTTGTTCTTATACTACATATGTATGGTGTATCTCTGTCATCATCACCAATGATATGACAGAGTAAATGGAGTCTGGAGTAAGTAGCTGAACACTATGCTATCATTTCTATGGATGAGTATTAGTCTGCTCTGCTACTTGACAGGAAGTCTGGTGATTTAAGTGGAGTAACCTAATCCAGATGACAGGTCACGTGACCAGAAATACTTCTGGACATTATTTCCGGATATCTCTATTTCCTTCCAGATAGGGGTTATCGGATATAGATTCTAACAATGGATCAATAAGCAGACAGAATACAGAGATGGCTGGAGAGCCAGACATAGAAGATACAAACAGAGATAATACTAAAGGAGATAGATCAGGAGATTGAGTGGAGGTTAGGTCTGGACATTTGGACATCTTAGAAGAGAAGCACAGGAAGTCCAGGTCTGGATATCGGGATTTGACAGTATCTCCTTTTTAGGGCTGAGCCTTTGAGGCCTGAGATCTGGCGATCTGGTCTAGACTTTAATGAATGTGTGATGATGGAGAAGATGGGTGGAGACCAGAAAAATGCATATAAGAGAGCTAGTGTGCTGATGTATGCAGTTACATAATTTCCCTTTGATATTTTACTGCTGCTTAACTATGTCTAATTCTGGCTCCAGCAAGAAGACCATTCAGCAACAGTTGGTGGAATGCCAGGCTGTGCTAGCTGCAGAGGTGGCAGAAGTGGAATGGCTCTAGGCGGCAGTTGCTGCAGAAGAAGAAGTCAAATGTAGGTGCAAGGAGGAGGAGCAGAAGAAGCACAACATTGAGAAGACCTGGAGGAATTTGCAGGCAAAGGCTGTTGAGAAGGCCTGGATACAGGCTGCTGCCTTGGTGGTGTAGAGATACAATGCTGCCTGGAGGATAGTATAAGAAGCAGGGAGCAGTATGTTCAGCCCAAGAGACTTCTGACTAGCCCAAACTCAAGGGAAAGAGAGAGAAAACAGTCAAAGACAGTGGTAATGATCACTTCAGAAAACTAGGTATCTAGGGGCTGACTAGTGAGCTATGAAAGCTGCCAAACTAGAAAAGCTGCAGAGAGGAAAGCTATACAAGAACTCAAATAAGTAAGGAGCTATGATAAGCTGCCCAAGAACTCAAACAAATGAGGAGCTATCAGTACTAGAACTATGTAGAATCCTTGGTGGTGCAAAGAAAAGTTGAAAGGTAAGGTGCTTATGTAATCAGCAAAAGTGCAAACCTAAGGTAAGGAAAGTATAAGTAAGAGAGACCATGTAAAAACTACCATTTCAAGCCCAGCCTGAGTTTGTCTGTCATAGCAGCTCATCAGGCCAACTCATCTGGCAGTGGAGAGAAGGCTGACACTGGATGTATCAAGAGGGGTAAGGAGTGCACTTGGAAGAGTGCACTGATGTATATTATATCCAGATTTAGGTTGCTGATGTCTGGTAGATCTGGACTTGTGATGTCTGTCATCTTACTAAAGAGAAGTGTGAGGGTGGAAATCTGCTAGCTAGGCCAGATTCTAGCAAGGGGAGGAAGAGGATGTGTGAGAGGACTCCTTCTTCCAGGGGCAAGGGAAAGAGGAGGCAGCAGAGTCTGAGGTGGAGTTTATGTCTAGTCCCAGGACTGTCATTGGAGAGGAGGAGGCTTGGGCAGAGTACAATGATCAGGCCTGGGTGGCAGCACCCAACAGCATCATGGCAGAGCTGACCTGGACCAACACCCTTTTGGAGAGAGACATTCAGGCTGCCAAGGGGAGTCAGACTGCTATGGACTGGGTGAGTACTGGCTTTGTGTTACAATCATGCAAAACTGGGGCTACTAAGAAGTCCTGGTCTTACATGGGGTTGTACCGGAGGGACGGAAAGTCGAAGGGGCTTGGCCTCAGCTCGTACGCTGTGCCCCTTACCCGAGTATGTGCCCTTAATTTCGGATGAAGTCCAAGGGGAGTTATAGTGAAGTCCAGATGGAGTCCAGATGAACTCTGTAGGACAGGATAGCTTGATAGAGCTCTGAAGGACTTCGGGATGAGCGCGGGAATGCGCCGGAACTATTTCTGGATGGTAGGGAGTAATGGTAAGACTACTGGAACAAGTTCAAAGTAGAATGAATGAAGGATGGACTCCTGGACAAAGTCCAGGGCAGGATAAGAGCAAAGCTTTGGAGGGACAGGTGATCCATAGGTGTTGGAGGATAGGATAGGATAGATCCGGAGGACCAGAGGTCTGAAGGTCCAGAGCTCGGAGGAGCGGAAGAATTGGATGAGTGTAGCTCTATGGATCTTAGGGGAAGTGTTAACTACTAGAGGGGAGTAGGTCCAGATATGGTATAGAAATAGTATAGACTACTCTGGACAAGGTCCAGAATAGAAACAGACAGGATAAGACTACCAAAGATAGAGTTGGAGGTGAAACAGATGAGAGACAGGAAACGGACGAAGTCCAAAAAGGATATAGAACATGGGATCAAAGCTCCAGCCTAGGGAGTGATCCCATAGGCCTGAGTCAGAAGCTTACAAGGGCCGGAGCCCAAGTGTGAGAACAGAAACGGAGTTATATAGACATGATAACAGGATACAGAGTAATCAAGGAATATACAGAAATAGGAAAGCAATGATCAGACTGAGGTCTGCAGGAGTTGTACTACAAGTTTATATACTGTAGGTAGCATGCCGGAAGGCAAGTAAGGATAGTCCGAGGCTATATCCGAGGCATTGCCGAACACAAGGCTATGAACTCAGAAATAAGACTTGTACGAAATATCTTATCAAGACGGAAGTCAAGATAACCGAAAGCCAGAGGTGCAGAGATAACTGAAAGCCAGACACAGGTATTTAACCTAAAAGGAGTAACGCGCAGGTGTGCGGGAATAGTTTCGGATATGAGCATGGATTGGATATGGACCTGGATTGGATATGAACATGGATCAGATGGGTGGACTGAGTCGGATATGGATTGGAGTGGATGGGTGGATCAGACATGTGAGCTGGATTGGATGGGTGGACTAGGATGTATGGATTGGGTGTCTGGATGTCCATGGATCGGACCTGAATGTATGGTATATGACACTTTAAGAGGTTCATCCAGGAGCAGAGGGAGTTCCAGACTCTCTTCCTGGAAGGACTTACATTAGTAAACTACTGGGTTCTGTACAGTTCTGTACAGCATGAGAGGCAGACAGCTTGGTCCCTTCTAGGCAGCAACACCTTTACCTGTCAATTCTTGTACAGACATTCACAGACACCCCAGGAACTTCTTTTCTGTACACAATTTGCCACAAATATCACTGTATACTACTGTTCAGTAGCAGGCATTCTAGCACCACTGTCTTCACATTTAAAAATAGGCACAATCTAAAAATATGCAGAATCACTAAAATATATTCATTTTGCAGATACACAGAAACTCGTAGTAGTAAGTGGTAGTAGTAGTAAGCGATGACATGAACACAAGAATGCAAAACACTCCAAACCTAATCCAGAATGACTCACAGGTGATTATGCTTTGTTGTGTCCCTCCTATTGAGCTTGCAGGACTCTGCCCTGCATGAGTTCAATAAGCATCCAAGACTTGTTAGCAAAGACTCACCATCCTTCTGTGACCCACTTGTGTAGCTGCCACATCAATTTAGGTCTGTGGTATGGGTTATTGTCACATACCATACATCTGATCTCAGATCCAATCAGATTCAATTGATCCTGCTTCCATCCAGTCCACAGATCCTATCTGGACTACTCATGAGAAACTTCCTAATTCTTGCACTCTAACTCCACTGTGGATATCTGCGTCTATCTCCTTTCAGTATTCCTCCTGTCTCCAGTGTTTCAGCTATGTATATTTCCGTCCTGCTTATTGATCCATTACCTACAGTATATAAACCACTTGGAAATCTCTGTAGAACCTTAGTTTGAATATCATCTTAGATTCTGCTCATTCTGTTCCTCTGGACTTGAGTTCCTTCCGACTCTAGTCATCCTTGAGACTTAGGATTAATTCCTATAGTCTATATCTCTGATTCTACCTTCAGGTAGTCTATTTCCGTTAGTTTCTAGTTAGGACTCTGTCTGACACTAGTCTTATACCTTGTTCCATTCCTATGCTCCAGATATCCTTTGGACGTGACATATCTGTTACCTTTGGACATCTGGATCCAACACACAGCTACCTTCAGACCTTGGGACATATATCTTCCTTCCAAAATAAGGGGCAATACTCAGGAAAGAGGCATAGTGTATGAACTGAGGCCAAAGCCCTTCAGATCCATTACCCTTTGAGTATGGTCTTAACAGTCATTCTTGACACCCTGGAGCAGAGGAATCATTGACTGGTAGATGGAACTATATTCTTTAGTGGAAAATTTTGGGAAAGATTTGCCATTGCCATTCTTGATAAACCCATCCAGAACACAATGGAACTACAAAATCAGCTTCAATCAGTCGTTGATAGCATATAATATAGATAAATAAAAGATACCACAGTGCAAATAAAAGCTAGGCTGTTCAATGGCACCTCCTTTCTGAAAATCTCTAGCCTCCTGCAAGCAACACAATAAGATCCAGTATATAAGAAACTGATGATGGCCTCCCAGAGTGCAGGGTGAGCAGCATTATTAGTTTTCTCCAGTGTGTCCACACTATTGCAAAGATAAAGTGAATTGTCTAAAAGCTCCTTAGTGGCATTCTGCACCCATGTGATATGATCTTGCATAGGGACTTCAGGTGAGGGGATGAGGTTATACATGGTGGGCACTATGGCAACTGCTATTGTCTTCAAATTGGAGTGCCAGGTTGATAAATCTTTGTACAGCTAGGATAACAAAATATTAGAATCTGGACATGAGAGAACTGACATACATACAAGTTTCGCCATGTCAGACTTATAATCAGGCCACAGACCTAGTAGATGTCATGAGTAAAAACATCTTGAGGAAGAAAGGACATACCTGGTTTGACCTGCTTACTGCCTTTGAGCCATTCATTCTACAAGAGATGATATGAGGGCTTTGGTGATGGAAATAGGCAGATCATCAGCCAAAGTCGGAAATGTGTTCTCAATTGCATGCTGGGTATGGCAATCCCCTTTGGCATCCTCAAAGAAGGCCTTCCAGCATGGCGGGTACCAGCCAAGTTGAGTGGGCTTGGGCTTAGGTGGTTGCCTGGATTTTGGTGCTTTGGCCATAGTAGCTTTGGTTCCTGATTCTTCCACTTTGATTAATTTTGTATCAGAACATTGAAGGAGATTGAGAAATTCAGAATTAGGAATATGGGGATATCCATTTTGCTTCTGGTGACAGAGTAAAACATCATCTGACTCAGGTTCAATGACCACTGGCTGCAAAAAAAGACAGAAAAATTAGTGGACTCCAAGAAAACAAGTGAAATATACCTGGATCACAGCATCATCATCACTAGAGGCACCATCCTCCACTGCCAAAGATCTCTCTGCTATACTATTATCTTCATTGTGGGAATATTGAAACTTGAAGTCCAATGGCAGAGCAGTGGTGACCTGGGGTTGAGATGGTGTTACTTCCCTTGAAAAACCTGTACCTCATTTAGCACTCATGATGACAACCAAACCAGTGACTTACCAGGGTGTGCAGTATGGTGTCCCTGTAATGCTCCCCAACCAACTTCCTGATCTTCTTTGTCATCAGTAGTGCTTCAATCACCACCTTTGCTAGATGTGTCTGATCCGTCAGGTCCTAAATATTTCTGACCTAAAGTTCCATCACCTGCTGGTTGAAGGATAGGGTCCAAATTTTGATAGAATGCAGGATTAGATTGATGTGCAACTGATATGGAGCTTGAAGGTATTGGTAGCATAATATTTTTTTTTGTAGATGTAGTGGTAGTAGCAGGAAGATGTCTGATTACTGCAGATATACCAATGGGGATAGGAAGATATGTTGTGGCAACTTTCTCCCTTGATTCAGCCACATATAGGTTGTTCAGCACTTGCAAGTCAGGTTCTGTGCCCAGGGGAATAATGTATTGAGAAAAACCAAACCTTGTACCAGCTTCACATTGATAAAAACTGGGTTGTATGTCTGACACCTCCATGCTCGAGGAAGGGATAACAGCAGCCTTTGTCCCCTTGACTTTCTTCCCCTGAACATTAGTGGAAGTTATAGCAGGGAGATCCACTGGCTCAGAAGTACTATATGGCAGAGGAGGTTTCTAAACATATTTAGTGTTGACATCTGTAACTACAGGCAGGATGATAGACTTACCTTTGCACAACTTCCACAACCCTTACAAAGTGGTTCTGGAGCAAGAGGGTTAACTGGAACATCCAAATCAAGAGAGGTAGAGCTTTTGGGTTGGCTTGTCCATGCTGGGGCACCCAAGAGGGCACCAATTCTCTCAAGTTGATTGGCCCTACCTCCTGTTCCTGCATCTGGATGTCCAGAACACCAAGGATGTAAGGAGCTATCCATATCTGGAGGCTGCTGCCACATGGGGAGTGGCATGGCCCCAGCCTGTGATTTCTTGGTTGAAATCTCTTGCCTGTCAGAGTCCATAGCTTTGAGCTTCGTTCTCTTCTTCTTGGGGCTACTACAGGCAGGATTTTGATGTTGATAAAGCATGACTGGGGCTGTAACTGGGAGCAATAATGAGTAGCACCAATTAAACCAGACACTTACCCAATGCTTTTGTAGTCTGGCCCAGTGGTGGCAGGAATGAGAATGATTATCACAAGTAATATCTAGAAATGAGTCAACCATGTTAACCTGTGTGTAAAGGTGTGTAAATTTTATGAAGCTGGAAATGTGTTTTGAAAATACCAGTCAACTGTCTGTAGGCATAACATAGTCAAAAACTTTCAAGTTAAAGTCATGAGAAAAGATAAGTACATTTGGATATATTTATGATGTCACAATGTGACTTGAATAGAATGGTATCAAATCAAAGTGAGAAAGTTTACATAAATGTTGGTGGTAAAGTCAAGTTTAAGAACATTTCACTCCTATCCAGTCTTACTCTTTTTTGACTTGGGTGCAACTTCTAGGGTCCATTGGTAGTCTATGACTTGTTTGTTGTTAAGGTGCATCTGGGTCTCATCTACAAGTGATTGTGATTCCCCCTCTTCACCACCGCTTACAGAACTTTCTGCCTTGAGGCCTTTGAGCAACCACCATGAGACAGAAGCTCAGGCAAAGGCTCATTCATCAGAAGGTTTGTGATATGTCTCTCTAGCATCCTGATTACATCATTGAAAGTTACCTTTGATGGTTCTCTCATCAAATGGTACCACTCCAATATGATGGGAGGAGTTTTTTGAAGTATGGATGGAACTGCTGGCTAAGTTCCTTGACATGGTGTTCCATGGCCAGAAGAACATTATTTTGTTAGTTGTGTGACTTCGCACTTTAATTAGTTCAAGGTATGACACATTTATATAGATACTTAATATATGTGTGCATTGACTCTGAACTCTCAGCTTGACTTATAATAGGTTATGAGCCTGCGCTTTAGCAGCCCAATCTACCACCAGCACCACCAACCTACCACTCGCCCTAAACCGCTCCTATCTGGTTCCCCACCCTTTGAAGGCCTAAGGAACCCATTGGAGAGAGTTGTGTTGAGCTTTTGGGTTACTGTGTTGAAAGATTGTTGGAAGTTTATTGTCTTTGGACGACATAGTCTGCATTTTCGCTCCTCTTGCTCCTAGGTGCACCAGCCTCCCCACCATTATTCTCTAGCTTTCTTTCGCTGAAAATCAGCAAAGACTGCTACTACCTCGAGTTCTACCAAGCCCTTGCCCTTACTTTGTCCCACTCCTGCCCTGCACCACTGCCCACCTTTACCATGTCCTCAGAAGACTCAAACACCGTCCACACTGTCAACAAACTCACCTCTACCAACTATGCTACCTGGAAAGGTGAAATGAAGACCTACCTTCGTGTCAAAGGTCTCTGGCTGCTTGTCAATGGCACTGGAGACTAGACCTACTGAGATGGAAGCTGCAGTGAAGTGGGACACCAAGGCAGACAAGGCAGCTGGGGAGCTGTACCTCACATGTTCTGTGGAGCAAAGGACCCATATAGACTCTGTCCAGGATGACCCTGTCAAGATTTGGACTACCCTTGCATCTACCCACCTCCAGAAGCATCCTGGAGCACGTTTCAATGCCTGGGATGACTTCTTCTCCATCAGAAAGCAACCTGATGAATCTTGAGCACTCTCATTGCCAGGATCAAAGATGGATGTCTAAAGTCCAGGAATTGCGCCCCTCAGACTCTACCAAGCCCTATACCATCAAGGAACTTGACCAGGAGCTTGTCTGCATGGTATGGTTCGTTCTCTGGGCGAGGAATACTCCAATTTTGCGTCTCCTTGATGTTACTGAAGTCCCTAAACAAGGAGGAGTTAAAGGCAGCTTTCTTGGCGGAGGAGACTCAAAGGAGGAGACGTCCTGAGGGTTCTGGGAGCGATGTAGCACTGTATACTGCATCTGGAGAGTGCAGGTGTGGGCACTTCCAGTCACCTGCTGGTACTGTGAAAAACAAGGGCACTGCACCCACAAATGCACTAACCTTAAGAGTGCTAAGGGATCGTACAAGAGCAATAAGGACTGCAGAAAAGGTGGTAGGAATGCTAATAAGGCATCTGAAGTGTCCACCTCATCATCTATTATAAGTCAAGCTGAGAGTTCAGAGTCAATGCACAAGGCATATAAGACTATGAACTCTGACTATGGACGAGTTTTTGTAAATAAATGCAAACAATGCCTATCATGGTAATGTCCTTAAAGTGTCCCAAAAGTGCGGTCATTGAAGTGTCCTTAATGTCTCAAAAGTGTACTGAAAGTCCTGAAAGTCCTGAAAGTCCTTGAACTAATTAAATGCGAAGTCACACAACTAACACAAACTGAGTCTGAAACTACTAGCCAATCATTAAATAGAAATGAGAATCATACAATGTGATGGTTGTGATATAGTGATGATATCATAGTTCTAGAAGGTTCTGAGATCACGTGATACTATCTAGTCTTATCTTATCCAATGGCATCACACCATATCTCTTCATCTTCACTAAGGAGTTCAGTTATAGAAGCAATTGTAGAGATTTTGATAGGGTTTAGGGTTTGTCTTAGCCCTGGGTTTAGGCACTGTAAAGATACAATCTGCCCTGGGCTGTAGCAAACTACTACCAAGCCAGTATATGAGTCTTGCGCTCCTCCTAGCCTGCTTCATTTGTGAGACAAGAATGTTCAACCCTAAAGGGAATGCTAGTTAGTATAGTTTGGTAATACCCAGCCTGTGGTGCAATAATGTTGCCAGTGGTAGCAGATGGTAGCAGTAACCTCCGGTCTGTGGGAAACTAGTGGTAAAACTAGCAGTAAGTGTGGGAAAGTGTTGAAGAAGCGATAGTGCGAGTGGTAAAACTGCGGTAAGGTATGGGAAAGTAGCAGTAAACAAGCAGTGAAGTGTGGGAAAGTGATAAACAAGCGGTAGTGCAAGCAGTGAAGCATGGGAAAGTGGTAAGGAGTGGTGGTTTGTGCAGCAGTAAAGGGATTCTTAAGAGACAGTGACTTTGGTAAAGGACTTTATTCAGTAGTGATAGTAGTGGTGACTATTTCTAAGTACTGTTTGTACTATAGGAGGGAAGTAGTGAACGAGTACAGGTACCTAGAAACTTTTATACTAGGGAATAGCTACGGAAACAGAAGGGATAGGATAAACATGCAGCAGACATGTAATAAGACTACACTATAGTTTACAAAACATCACATACTGGCAAGATTAGATGGACATAGGATGGATGGTAAATCATGCTTGATGGTGCCTAAATCACCACTCTGTGGGAACATTGCCATAGGACAGCTGTTAAGCAGCAATGAGGCTGCTGGAGCATGGAACGATAACTGGTAGATAGGGTAACACATGGCAAAATGGTACAACAAAGGACAGTGAAGCTGAGGGTAAGGACAATGATAGCTGTTTGACACTTATATGAAAATATGATGTTTTAAGCTCAGTATGAGTTTGTTTGTCACAGTGCTTTAAGGAAATTCAAGAAAGAATAATGGTTTGTGTTTGGTATTTGTGACACCCATCATCCTCAATCATAGCATTGTTCAAACTGCAGTCATGATAGAGAACCTTGCACTCTTCCACCATTTCATTCTGAATTAAACAGTAAGTTAGTAAAATTCTTGATACATTGTAATATAGAACTTATTTTCCACAATATTGCATATTGAGCTGGGAAGCTCTAGCTTTGAGCAGAATTTATGCAAAGGTCTTGTACGTGGCTTCAAGATGAGACAAACATGAGTTCAGAATGTGCCCTTAAGGCTGCACAAAACTTTGTACCAATAGTTTGCAGTTTGATAGACTCTGTCCCTGGACTCAATGAGTGTAGGAACACTGCAGACTCCACTCATCTTCTTCATTATGTTGATTTCATTCATAGCTTCTTTCTCCCCCCAGGACCCAGTGGTCCTTAATAATGAATTTATAATCATCTTTCCTGGCCAGGTAACAAACCGTACCGTGACCAACAAGACCCTGGCTCAAGAAAATGATTTCCAGCATATCGTAGTAATGGTCATTGACATGAATCTTGCCATTAGGTTCTGGAAGGGGTGTGCACAGAGGGTCTTCAGGTACTTGTATAGGAAGCTCCACAGGGAATTCATTGTCATTCACATTCCTCATTTTAGTGGTGTCCTGAAAGGACACACTCTCATTATCCTCAACTCACCCTTGTTCTTGTTCTTGTTCTGGTTCTTGTTCTTGTTCTCAACCTCAACCTCAACCTCAACCTCATTCTTGACCTTGCCCTCACTCTCATCTTTGCCCCCCATCCCCACCCTCACTCTTGCCCTTTCCCTCACCCCCAGGTGATGCACTGGCAGCCTCGACTTGCAAATGTTTCAAGTCATGCTGGACATGGAGGGGGAGCAACTTTAGTGTTTGATCAAGTGTGTGCCTGAAGATGTTGATTGAGGAGTCATACCCAATACACTCAAGATCACTGAAGACCATGCTCAAGGATATTTGTAAGTACTTGTCAGGTTGTTGGTCAATATAAGTGCAAGCACTTACTACACCACCCAAGTGGTCATACAAGTGGACATGAAGTTCGCAATAACCAGCACACAGTGAGATCATTAGAGCAAATCATCTCCAGGGCTGGTGTTTCACAATTAGGTACACTTTAGTGTTGAGAGTCTTTGCAAGGGTACCCAAAGGTGTGTATGGGCTAGCAGTCAACTCACATACTGCCTTGATGGTGTCCCATTGAGCCTCAATATCATCCAATAAGGCCAGATCTGGTTTGCGTTTGATATCCTCACCATGTACTGGGCATGATGAGTTTGCTGCGCTCCATTTGCACGACAAACGGTGTTTTTGGACAAGTTGAGCTCTATTGCAAGGAGGGCAACAGAGACAACATTAAAGAATGATGTAAAGATATATTCTGTTGAAGATTGATTGAAGTCTTCCTCATTGACCATCACTTCATTCCCATCATTGGATGGGTCTGATGGATCCCTGTCATCAGTAGACAGGTTCAATGAATGCTCACTGGATGGCATGTGATCATTAAATAACCCTACACCACCAGATGATATGAACACCAAGAGGTTGCTTTCGGTGACATTCAAGCCTTCAGTGCTTGGGGTATCAATGGTTCTGTGGGCTGACTCCATGTTTGCAGTAACTTCATCAACCAAGATCCACTCTCCCTTGTCATTCTCAGCTCCTTTCTGCTCCCTGTTTTTTGTAGGTGAACATTTGTGTTCATATGATGATGGAAGTGCCCAATTCCACTGGTGTGTTTGAGTATTGTACAGGTTGATCATGGGAGCCCCATCTGGTTTGACAATGAAAGTATGAAGACTGTCAACCCTCATGTTTTGAGGAACCTGTTAGATTCCACATCCGATAGCCCCTATCTGGAAGAAGACAGAGATATCTAGAAATGATATCCAGATGTATTTCCAGTCATGTGACCTGTCATCCAGATTAGGTTACTCCTTTTAAACCACCAGACTTCCTGTCAAGTAGTGAAGCAGACTAATAATACTCATCCATAGTAATGATAGCATAGTGTACAGCTACTTACTCCAGACTCCGTCATATCATTGGAGATGATGATGGAGATACTCCATACATATTTAGTATAAAAACAACATGTAAACTATAAGTTAAAGGGTCGAAAGAAGAAATCTATTCTGTACCAAAGTTACTCTACTCCTATAAACTGGATTTCCAATCCCTTTCCAGTTCCTAACTTAGTCTGCTCTTCCGGAACCCCTATTTCTGGAATACCTCCGGAAAACATCTCGGAAACCTCCTCCAGAAATCCTTTGGATTCCTTTCAGAAACTTTATCAGAAACTCATCCAGAAGCCCTCCAGATTCTTTCCCCCTATACTCCGACTATAATCTTATCAGAACCTTGTTCAATGGAATTATAAGCTTTTTCGCTGCAGGAGTTTCAGCAGTAAAAGATTGGAATGTATGTTTCAATAGGTGCCCTGATGACTCATTGATTGTCCAAGTGAATTAAGAGGCATGCATTTTTCCATCCTAAGTTGAAGAGAGTTAGAATGGCGAGCTCGACTGTGACCACTTCTAACCAATTGATGTCTCTACCTTGACCTTTTCAGTCATTGTTTACAGTCCAGGCATTTCAACATCCATCCAGAGCCAATCTGATGCCCCAATCCATTGATGCATCAACCCAAAGGTCGAGATCTTGTGGAGAGCCTCTTGGGATAAGGTTACAGGGAACTGGTGCTGATGAGAGAGCGTTGAACCACCATTTTAGGTCTGAGACAACAGAAGGAGGAGGGTAACAAGAGCTGAAGCGAGACAGGAACAACAAAATGAATGTGCTAAGATTACAAAGGTATGAGTGGCCACTTGGGATGCCGAAGGTAACATGGGACAATGTGCTGTTAATACTCATGGCTTCTTTCAATGAGATGCGCCCCCATGAAGCAAGGTGTGACAAGACATCAGTGAGCTTGCGTAAATACTTCTCATGCTTCTCATTTGGTAAAGTTACTGTGTGTAGGGCAATATCCCATAGCAAGCCTAAATAAATGAATAATGTTGTGAAATCACGCCATTTGAGAGGGTGCCATGGAACTCCGAGAAGTTTGGATATAGCATAGACGTCTGTGAGTCTGTCTTATACCATACTTCTGATCCCAGATCCGACCATATCTGATCAGATCCGATCGATTCTATTTCCGTCCGGTCCACAGATCCTGTCCGAATCGCCCATCCGAATGTGACTACTTCTCGCACTCTAACTCCCTTGTGTATATCTGCGTCTACCTCCTTTCGTCATTCCTCCTGTTTCCGGTATTCCGGATGTGTATACTCCCATCCTCTGTCACTGATCCGTTACCTGTTTTCATTTCTGATTCGTGCTTACTGATCCACTGCACATTAACTAATAGACTTCCGTTACACTTCGTACATAGCCCTCGGGCCTGGACTTGTTGATTATCTGTATTAGATACTTACAGTATATAAACCACTTGTAGATCTCCGTAGAACCTAAGTTCAGATATCATCTTAGATTCTGCTCATTCTGCTTCCTTCCGGACTTAAGTCACTTTCCGCTCTAAGTCATCTTCCGAGACTTGGGATTGATTCCTTTAGTCTATATCTCTGACTCTATCTTCGGATAGTCTACCTCTGTTAGTTTCTAGTTAGAAACTTGTTCCGAAGCTAGCCTTAACCCTCGTTCTATCCCTACATTCCAGATAACCCTTGGACGTATCATATCCGATACCTTCGGATGTCCGGATCTGTCACGCAACTCCTTCTGGATCTTTGGATGTATACCTACTCCCTGAAATAAGGGGGCATTACTCGGGAAAGGGGCACAGTGCACAAACTGAGGCCAAAGCCCTTCAGATCTTTCACCCTTTGAGTATGGTCTTAAAGAGTCCATGATTATAATTGAACAGGAGGAACGAACCATCAGGTAGAATTGTGCCTCCACTTGAGGCATAATGGAAGAGAGTGTGGTCATCTACTAATACCTGGCTCAATGTCTCCGATTGTCTTCCCCTTCTCTACATGGCATGACTGTTTCCATGGTTGTGTACATCTAGTTTGGGTTAATGGGGACTAACTTGGGCCATTCTCAACCATTGGACTTCACCACCCTACATGAGACCACGACCTGCTCCAGTCTCAACCATCAATTCATGTCCCTGCCTTTCTTTCCCAATTTCACTGCCCTGAATGCATTGAGTCCCTCATTTCTCCCTGGGTTTGACATCTCTGATGGTCTTGGCTCCTCTCCATGCGATATGACTATCTCTCTCTTTCAAAGTTTGTTGGTGCTAGTGTCTTTGTGTTTCTAATATTTGTATTGTCTCTTTGGTTCATCTAAGGCCAGAGTAGCTTAGTGGGAGAGACTTTAGGGGTTGACAGCGACACTCAATCTCACACATCTGGTAGTGATACTGAGTTAAGGTCTTTGGCAGCAGGTTCAATAGTTAAGCTAGAGACTCTTGAAGCATTGACCAGTCTTGACCAGGGATTCTACCTGCTTGTCTGAGAAGGTGATTGTTGTAACTTCCCACAAATTGCAGTAGCACAGTTGTAGCACAACACCTGCATTCCATTGGAGAAGAGAGTAATTCAGCCACTTACTTCCATTTCTGAGTTTGTTCAACTTCTGTGTTTTTCTTTGAGGTTTAGTTGTTTCGAGAATCTTTGTCATTGTCCAAGAGTTTGCTGATCTCACAGAAGTGACTCGTTCACTGACCATAGCCTGGGGAACATAAAACAGCCATCCACATACAACCATGTTATCAGTCATTGGTATTTGTCTGAATCACTGACCATGGAGATATGTGGTGTTATAGGTGTTTATCTATAGATCATCTATCTAAGAAGACATCAGGTGCTTGTACTTCCAGGGTATTAGCTCATCCTGGAAACTGCTGGTACTTCTTCAGTCACTCTCGGTAATATTTGTTTGGATCTTTGGTATGTGATACTTTGCTGTATATATATAACATGATGGCTTATCTTTGACACAGTGGAACTACCACTGTTGGAAATTTGGTTCTTCTCTCTCTTTGTTTCATATATCTTCCTTCTCCAATGTATGTAGTTATTGACATATATATTTATTTTGACTAATATTTATTCTTAATAGGAATCCCTCCACTCCTCCTACCTCTCCTCAGCGGGCACAGGCTGCTGCACGTCAGGCTGAGAGGAATCAGCGAAATATTGGCTCCCCTCCTGCATGTCGCCATCCTGCTCCTATAGCTCAACCTTTAGAAAATGCTGCTCAAATGGTAGGAATTAATTGTCTGATTTTCATAAGACATGTTCTAATATGTTCATAGAATATTCCTCAGATCTTGGGAAATCTGAACCATGGTCCAATTCCCATGCAAAGGTTTCCTAATATGCCACGTCATATTATTGAGCATCATGAAGCTCAACGTATGTGGCGTCTACACCACCACCACCCCCTGGGCCACCTGTTGCTGCTCCAGCCTTAGGGCCTCCCTTTGGTTATATTCCTCCACCTGCTGCACTTCAGAATGAGTATGAACGTTGTATGGCAAATGTTGCTTGTGTATATTTCCTTCCTGCCCATTGATCCGTTACCTGTGTCTCATTTCTGACTCGCGCTTACTGATCTGCTGTGCATTAACTGATAGACTTCCATCATACATCATACATAGCCCTTGGTCCCGAACTCAGTGATTATCCATGCTAGTTACTTACAGTATATCAACCACTTGTAAATCTCCATAGAACCTGAGTTCGAATATCATCTTAGATTCTGCTCAATCTCTTCCTCCGGACTTGAGTTACTTCCAGCTCTGGTCATCTTCCGAGATTTAGGATTGATTCCTATAAGTCTGCATCTCCGACTCTACCTTTGGGTGTCTACCTCTGTTAGTTTCTAGTTAAAGGACTTGTTCTGAGACTAGTCTTATTCCTCATATCATCTCCATGTTTCCATATAACCTTCAGATGCGTCATACTCGATACCTTCAGACATCCGGATCCGTCACGCGACCACTTCCAGATCTTCAGACGTATACCTATCCTCTGAAATAAGGGGCATTACTCAGGAAAGGGGCACAGTGCATGAACTGAGGCCAAAGCCCTTTGGATCTCTTACCCTTTGAATACGGTCTTAACACCATCAATCATCAAGCAGTCCTCCAAGGTCACAGGTGAGTAACTACCTCCCTGGCCTCAGCCACGAGGAATATTCTCCAAGGGATGACTATTCCACCCTCATGTATTCCTATTGATGGTCAAGTGCGTTTATGAGCATTTCTTCATGCAGGGACCAGGAGAGACAGATCTGCTTGAGACCAAAGCATTCTCGAAGCCACTGGTCTCATGCACCAAGAGGTTTATGATCTCACCTATTCAAGGACTTTGTTACTGACCAAACCACTCCACACGACTGGATTGTCACTCGCAACGGTGAGGAGTGGCTGAGGATTAACTACCTGCAGTAGTAAAATTTAAATTTTTTTCTCATCCTGGTGAGTAGTGGATACCTCATCTTTATTGCTTGACTGTTGAGCTCTTCTCCTATCCCAATTCTCCTCACAGTAAGATAGATAGCCTGCCCCCTTTTAATACTTTAGATTTTAACTTCTTGCATTTATCTCATGTTCGTTTTCTTCCCTTTCCTCTCTATTCAGTTTTCTTCCCTTCCCTTTCCTCTCTATTCAGTCACCGGCAATGCCAATGCCCATTTGTGGGGTCTCTCATTCTCATTCAACAAGTTTGAAGTTGCTGGTTGGTTGGGGTCTCCTTCCTTCTAATTCTTAAGGGCTAAGTGGGCTGGTTATGGGGAATGCTCTTCCCACCTTTCTTTCTCTGGTATGGAAATGCTCTTTCCCCTTTGCCTGGCCGTCATTCATTTGACCTTGAAAATGTCTTTTTAAGGGCTAAGGGGGCTGCTTTTCCAATGTCGCCTGTGACTTGTCTCTTTGTCTGACCTTCCTTCTCAATACCCAAGTAGTCATCAAACATCATGGCCACTTTGACATGTTGGGAAAATTGATTGGCTGCAGTCACTGAAGTCATATGCTGGAGATGGCTTGCCGCTGTGTCCTAGAGGTGTGACTAGTTTTAGTTCAATTCCCCCAACACAATGGTCGACTGACAAACCTGTCTTTATAATCTACCAGGAGGAAGATGCTCATAGCCAGTAGTGCCAGCAGTTGTGTCAGGATCATCAATATGCTCGAGAGAGAGACCAATGATTTTTTGAAGGACACTCGGGTACCTTCTGCGCAGCATAGTTGTATCATACGCCCATATTTTGATTGTGGTTTTCCCATGCCCTTCCAGACAAAGCACTGGCAATTGTGCAGCACCCATCAAGATCGCACCCCTGAAACCGACTTCAGTGATATCCTTCATCACCAGCATTAATGCTTATGGTTATTGTTTGTACCAGACCAGCATCTGCATGTTGAAGAGTTTTGATTATCTGCCCTGTTGTCATATACCATATTTCCAATCTCAGATCTGATCAACCCTACTTCTGTCCGGTCCACAGATCCTGTCCGGATTGCCCATCCGAATATGCTCATTTCTCGCACTCTAACTCCCTTGTGTATATCTGCGTCTATCTCCTTTCGTCATTCCTCCTGTTTCCGGTATTCCGGCTGTGTATACTTCTGTCCTGTGTCACTGATCCGTTACCTGTGTTTCATTTCCGATTTGTGCTTACTGATCCGCTTGGCATTAACTAATAGACTTCCGTTATACTTCGTACATAGCCCTCGGTCCCAGACTTGTTGATTATCCGTACTAGATACTTACAGTATATAAACCACTTGTAGATCTCCGTAGAACCATAGTTCAAATATCATCTTAGATTCTACTCATTCTGCTTCCTTCCAGACTTAAGTCACTTTCCGCTCTAAGTCATCTTCTGAGACTTGGGATTGATTCCTTTAGTCTATATCTCCGACTCTATCTTCGGATAGTCTACCTCTGTTAGTTTCTAGTTAGGAACTTGTTCTGAAGCTAGCCTTAATCCTCGTTCCATTCCTATGCTCCGGATAAACCTTCGGATGTCTGGATCTGCCACGCAACTCCTTCTGGATCTTCAGACGTATACCTACTCCCTGAAATAAGGGGCATTACTCGGGAAAGGGGCACAGTGCATGAACTGAGGCCAAAGCCCTTTGGATTTTCACCCTTTGAGTACAGTCTTAACACCTGTCTTCCTATCAAATATGTACACCAGTCCATTGTCACTTCCTCCAATGACGACCTTGCCTTCTTCCCCAAATATCACTTGCTTTGGGACGGACATACATGGAACAGCCGTTGCAAAGGTTTGGACAGACTCCCCTTTGCCATCAAGTCGATACAACATAAAGCTGTCAATTGTGTAATCTACAACAAAAATGCCACACTTTGGTGCACCGCAGTGTGGCTGCTGGATCAAGTCAGTAGCGTGCATGTCTAGAATGGTGGCCCCTCACATCACTGATTGACAGTTAATCTCCTTCACTACATTACATTGTTCATCCAGTCTCATGCTGTTCAATGCCTAGTATGGGATGAAAGTTATGTCAGTGGCAGGACTGACAAGTTGCCATCATAGACCATTGGCGGATGAATGCCATCACAAGAATGTAATTTCAAAACCTGATTCAAGTCTCCTTGTGCAAATCTCTTGAAATGTGAAAATTTCTGTTGGTGTTAACAGAAGATCAATCAACAAGTATGAGTGCTCACATCTATGAGACTGCATCACACAAATACAATATAACCCAGGCCTTTTCCATAACAGAGTGTCTCTGCTGCAGTTTGTCTTGTCATGGCCCAGACTGTTAGTTGTGTGACTTCACACTTAATTAGTTCAAGGACTTTCAGGACTTTCAGTACACTTTCGAGACATTGAGGACACTTCAATGACCGCACTTTTGGGACACTTTAAGGACATTACCATGATAGGCATTGTTGACATTTATTTACATAAACTCGTCCATAGTCAGAGTTCATAGTCTTATATGCCTTGTGCATTGACTCTGAACTCTTAGCTTGACTTATAATACAGACTGCACAGCTGACCATTCCCCAGGATTCGTGAGGTGAACATGTGAGCTCTTTTCAAGATTTGACATCCCAGAGTTTGATGCCCTCAGTACCTGGTTGCTTATTAGCATTGCTCATGGTCGAGCCCCGTCTGCTTACCACCCTGCAGAGACAGAAGAAACATAGCTATTGTTTCTCAGAATGAGGCAACTACGACAACACTAGGCCTATATCACCACCTGCCTTCCAAAATTACAAAGCCGCTGTTTTGGTTCATTTTGATCGCCTTACAATTTTCTATATCCATTGTCCTCACTCAGCCAATAACATCTTTCAATGCAGAAGCTATCCCCTGCTGGAATTCCCCCCCTCATCATCCTACACAACCAATAACATCTTCAAAGCAGGAGCTGTGCCTCACTGGAATTCCCCCCCTTGTCATATGTATTCAGCCTCCACCACCAGCTTGGGACTTTGTTCTTACACCTGCAAGCAGGATACCTAAGGCGACCCACAGGCATGGACGTACTCCAAATCAAACTCAATCACAAGTGCAGATCGCCCAACAAACAACCAATATTTGTCCTTTGGCACCTCCCCTGCATACTCATAATCAAACTAAACGAGAAGTGCAGGCTGTTCAACAAACAACTAATATTTGTCCTTTGAGTCCTCCCCCAGCAAGGGAGTTTATCCTTGCACCATCTGCTGTGTGGCACAGGTCTGCTCATGTCAGGCAGGCAGATACTTGCATCCCATCACCTGAGCACTCTGTCATTCCTGTGCAAGAAGCCATTGAATCCACTTCACATACCAACAATGTAAGTTTCATTATACCATTCCTGTACATCTTCTCACCTTTCATTTACAGTTCTCATCAATCCACTGAGGTTTGGCCGTCCCATAAGTGAGTGATTGCAATAATTAACATTCATTGCACATAATCCTTCATAGGTTCAATTTCAACAGTATCAGATATGTCCAGTAGCACCAATTCACTTCCCCTCAAACTTCCGACACGGTTGCAAGTCATTTCTACTGGTATCAGGGACATTGAGCCGAGTAGTGGACTTAGAGTGACAGGCAACAATGCTACTAGTACTGCAGCGGTATATCATTTTGATCAATCATGGCGCTGTACATTACTAATTTTTTTTGTAAAAGCAGGACTTTACTACTGCCGTCTCTTCAGTATTGGATGCACAGCGAGGGTTCAGATGCTGTGAGCCATGTGATGCATAATACTAATGGTTCTAATTTTACAACAAGTGTTGTTTGTGTCATTCCTATTACACGGACACATGCCATTGATTTCCCAGAGTTTGGGCTTGGGGCCTTTCATCCACTTCTTTGTGGTGGGGGACCTCAAATGTCAGGTGTCAGTAATACTGCCCCTCCATCTTACTCAGACTCAGTTACTGCAGGCCAAGAATCTGTCTATGTAGTGACAAGGTCAAATATCTCTTAGATTCAAATTAGCTTAGGAATATCATTTAAATGTTAATAGCCATCAAAATGACATGTGGCTCATAGGGACGAAGCTCACTGTTCAGAGGTGAATACTGGGCGGAAATTATGAGGATTGACTTGAGCATAGTCCTTATCCCCCTCTTTGGGGTAGACGTCCCAACGTCTAGTAAGGGAATCCGGGTTTGGCTCCAAGTTTTCCGGGACGGAAATGGATGATGAGATTGAACTGATGGAGGAATTCAGACCAGCGAGCCTGACGGCGAGAGAGGAGTTTGGTAGTGGAGAAGTACTTGAGGTTTTTGTGGTCCATAACCACATCTATAGGCTCGGACGAGCCTTCTAGGTAATGTCGCCAGGTCCAAAAAGCTTCGTGGATGGCTAGGAGTTCCTTGTCATGGGTGTCATAATTGAGTTCCGGAGCAGACAGAGTACAGGAATAATAGGCAACCGGTCGATGGAGGATGAGTGGAATTCACATTTCTCGGTTTTGGCATAGAGTTGATGTTTACGGAGGCGGCGTAGTACTTCTCAGACGTGTTTCCTATGACTCGCAAGGTCTTCAGAATAGATAAGGATGTCATCCAGATATACGATAATGCATATATCCAGCATATTGGCAAACACGCTATTAACAAAGCATTGAAAAGCTGCTGGAGCGTTTGTAAGGCCTTTCGGCATTACCAACCATTCATAGAAACCATAGCGCATTCAGAAGGAAGTCTTCCACTCATCTCCCTCTGCTATCTGGACGAGATGGTAAGCGGAGCGGAGATCAATTTTGGTGTAAACTTTAGTGCGGCTCGGAGAGTCTAGGAGGTCGGCAATGAGGGGTAACGGATATCGGTCCTTCTTGGTAATCTGGTTGAGGCCTCGGAAATCCACACAAAGGTGAAGGGAACCATCCTTCTTTTTCACAAACAGGACAGGGGCTCCATGAGGAGAGGACGAGGATCGGAGGAGTCCAGACGAGATGTTTTCATTGAGAAACTTCCGGAGGGCTTCAAGCTCGACCGGAGAGAGAGAATATATGGTTCCGAGAGGTGGACTAGCTCCTTCCTCTATCTCGATTTTGAGGTCATAGGGTCGGTGAGGAGATAACTGTCCAGCTTTGCCTTTGTCAAAGACATCCGCGAACTTGTGGTATTCAGAAGGGATTCTGGAGAGATCTGGAGATTCAGATGATACGGATGCGGATCAGAGATTAACCCTGGAGGGACAGAGATAGATGCTGAACTGAGTGGATCCTTCTAACTTGCAGGAACGGCAAAAAGCCACTGCATTTATCAGAGATATGTTAGGGACCGAAGTGTCAGCGGAGGGTTTGGATTTGGTCAGAGGAGGGGTCTCTGCCACGGATGGGATGCTCTGAGGCAACGGAGATATTGGAGGGGAGGATTCCTCCTTGGATAGAATATCCAGAGGTAATGGAGGTGTCAGATTTGATTTTCCTGCCACGGATGGTGTGTCCGGAGGCAGCGATGATGTGGATGGAGTCAATGGCATTCCCTGTACAATAGTTCGGAACTCGATGCTGTCCAATACCCAGTCAATCAATGGATTGTGTCGGGTGAGCCAGCTATATCCGAGAATGATATAACATGAGGAATCCAAAGGGGTAACGTAGAACGTGTTGGAGGTGATTACACCGGAGGAGAATTGGACGGATAGGTTTATGGCTTCAACAATATTGTTATTGCATGTACCATCAAACAAACGGAGCAGAAGCGGAGGAATTTGATAGGTAGGAATGTTATGTTTTCGGACGAAATCAGTGTCTATGAAGCAGTGGGAGGAACCACAGTCTATGAGGGCCAGAAAGTCAGATATATTGGAGAAGGATGGAAGTGAGACGTATGGACATAGAGAGTTCAGATCAGGAAGAGTTACAGCATTGAGTCGTAGCTCCGTTGTACGGATTGGGCCAATGTGACCCTCATCCCACACGGAGTCAGGAGAGTCGCAGATTAATTTTTTGCCTCGTCCGAGGCTTCCGGATCAGTTTCTGGAGTGAGCATGGTAGCACGGCCTTTGGCAGCGCGTGAAGTGGATTTGGTGCAGTCTTGGGCAGTGTGGCCAGGTCCGCCACAGAACATACAGAGCCTTTTGTCGATACGCCTCTGATGCTCCTAGGTGGTTAGCTTTCCATCCGCACCAACAACGCTAGGAAGATCCGAAGGCTTCGGGGCAGAGGAGGTTGTAGAGGATGTGGGCTTATTGAATTTGGGCGTATCGGATCTGGTCGAGTTGGAGTTCGTCCGGTTAGATGCTGACTGCCTAGGAGGATTGGAAGAGGTGACTTTACTCTCTCGGGTGACTTTGCCCCTACACTCTCAGTAGCGGGTGTTGATGGTCTGGGCGAGAGTCTTGAACTCCGAAAGGGTAGTGGGTTTACCCATGCAACTAATCTGGAAGTCCATTGTAGAATTGGCGTCGTAGAGCTCTGTCTCCCCATTCACGTACTTGGGAGGCAAGTCGCTGAAATTCTACAACATACTTGTTGATGTGTTGTCCGTCACACATATGGAGCTGTTCCAGCTGCATTTCCGCGTCTCCGGAGGGATCGTGAGGTCCGAAGTTGGTTTGGAGCTCGAGCATGAACTCAGAGTAGTCATCCATCCAGTCTGGACGGTTGCTATATCTGTCCAAAAGGAGATCTGGTCGAACCACTTGAGCGCCATACCCTTGAGGTAAGATTGGGCGAAGTTGACTTTAGCATGTCCAGAACGGAACGCGTTATGTTTGCTCTGGAAGTTGAGCTCACATTGGACAAAGAATGCTCGGAGCTTGCGAGCCTCGGATCTGTCGAAGGTATCTGGTTCGTGGATTTTGACTTTGCTATCGTCCGAGGTGGTGGTACGACGGCTACTGCAAGTGAGGTGATTAATGGCTATGGATAGTAGAGCTAAGACCCAGTCCTGAGGGTTCAGATGGTTATGATCTTCTTCAACATCCGGATCCTCATTGTCCAGATCATCATCTCCATCATCTGGTGGGTTGCTGCACAGCTCATCATCAAAGCAAATGGTTGGGCATGAATTAGTGTCTGGGTCATCTGTGTTCCGAGTTGGTGTAACCGGATCCAGTCTGGCTTGACGCGCAGAGATGCTTTGACCTATATCGCTCATGCTCACATGGCGTTGAGAGAAGCTGGTGAATGTTTGGATGATGGGTGTCGGATCTCATTGGCTTGGACCAAGTCCGGCTCCTCGGAGAGTGTTCTGAGTTTTACGGGGAGGCATGACGTGGGATGGTGTAGAGAATGTTACTCAGAAAGGTGTGAGTTCGAATATACTGTTAAGACCGTACTCAAAGGGAGAAAGATCCGAAGGGCTTTGGCCTCAGTTCATGCACTGTGCCCCTTTCCCGAGTAATGCCCCTTATTTCAGGGAGTAGGTATACGTCCGAAGATCTGGAAGGAGTTGCGTGACGGATCCGGACATCCGAAGGTATCGGATGTGATACATCCGAAGGTATCGGATGTGATACATCCGAAGGTTATCCGGAACGTAGGAATAGAACAAGGATTAAGACTAGCTTTGGAACGGGTTCCTAACTAGACACTAACAGAGATAGACTATCCGAAGATAGAGTCAGAGATATAGACTAAAGGAATCAATTCCAAGTCTCGGAAGATGACTTAGAGCAGAAAGTGACTCAAGTCCGGAGGAAGCAGAATGAGCAGAATCTAAGATGATATTCGAACTAAGGTTCTACAGAGATCTACAAGTGGTTTATATACTGTAAGCATCTAATATGAATAATCAACAAGTCTGGGACCGAGGGCTATGTACAAAGTGTAATGGAAGTCTATTAGTTAATGCGCAGCGGATCAGTAAGCATGAATCAGAAATGAAACACAGGTAATGGATCAGTGACACAGGACGGAAGTATACACAGCCGGAATACCGGAAACAGGAGGAATGACGAAAGGAGATAGATACAGATATACACAAGGGAGTTAGAGTGTGAGAAGTAGTCACATTCGGATGGGCGATCCGGACAGGATCTGTGGACTGGATGGAATAGAAATCGATCGGATCTGATCGGATATGGTCGGATCTGGGATTAGAAGTATGGTATATGACAGCTTCAATGAAGTATTGCCATCCATGCTGTCGAGTTGAGCAGGGTCGAGTGGTTCTTCATCAGCTTGCTAAATGAAAAATTAGACTGTGTGAATTAGAAGTACATGTTATAATACTTTATGGTTGCAGGGCGGACAAGCATTGATCATCCTCCAGTTGGGGCTATCATGTCCAAGTGCCTGATTGACGAGACTCTGGACAATGATGCAAGAGACATAGAAAAGGCATCAAAGGCAATAGCAAATTGATCACGGAATGACTGGAAGTAAGTACACTGCTAAATAT
>JABCPU010000554.1:0-39403 GCA_016800925.1 Suillus spraguei | reverse complement strand
ACTCGTACTATACGGGTCACCCGACCCACATAATATCCCGTCAAAGACGGGCCAGCGGAATGGGCCGAGGTTATGTATATCCTCGATGTTGATGGATGGGCCGGGGGAATATATTTCCGATGGAGACGGGTGGGCCGGGAGACTTTATTTTCGGGAGAGACGGGTGTGGGCCGAGGGAAACATGATTTCTAATGTTGACGGATGGGCCAGGGGGATATATCCCCGACAGAGATGGGTGGGCCATTCTGGTAGTATGTAGAGTAGGATATTATAGACAGCTGGGCTGAAGAGAGATGCAAGGCAAATATTATTGCATAGACGGGTGGGCCGAGGTAAGAGAATATTACATATACGGGTGGGCCGAGGTGAGAGAATATTACATATAGGGTGGGCCAAGGTGAGAGAATATTACATATACGGGGGCCGACGTGGGGTGTATTACATAGACGGGTGGGCCGAGGGTGCAGTAAAATATTTATTGCATAGACGGGTGGGCCGATGTGGGGGAATTTTACATAGACGGGTGGGCCAGGTAAAATATATTACATATACGGGTGGGCCTAGATATGTATCATAAAGACGTACAGCTGATGTAGCCACCAGAGAATCAAACACATAGGATACATGCACCCTATGAGTGCATATACCTACCATCAACCACCAAAATCTAAACCCTGAAGCACAAAAACCTGAATTCATCATGTCTGACATTCATCGATAATTGAGGTGCCGGGTGCCGGGTACCAAGTCCGAACCAGGAACTCGAAACTGGAGATGCAAACTAGAGATTTCCTGAATTCCAGATACCCGGACACCCGAAACACAACACACAAGGTGAAAGATTTAAAGTCCATGTGTGGAGTCATCTAGTGCTGAGTGCCGGGTGCAGGTGCAGAGTACTGAAACTAGAAACTAGAAACTCGAGATTTCGAGACAAAACAGACATCTACCAAAAATGTGTGGATCAAAGTTTTGTTGTTGCCTGACATGTGTCTGAGTCCCGAGGACCGAACCCCGAAATTGTAGACTACCAGATTTCGGGATTTGGGGTTCGGCACTCGAGATTCAAGATTTGAGATGAAAAAGATATCTACCAAAAATGTGTGGATCAAAGTCATTTTATTGCCTCACATTGTTTTCGGTCTCAAGTGCAAAAGCCAGAGTACCGAACTGCGAACCCCTAAATAGTAGACTACCAGATTTTGGAGTTTGGAGTTCGGCACTTAGAATGTGTGGATCAATAGGTGTCTATTGCCTCACATTGTTCTGAGTCCCGAGTGGCGAGTGCTGGGTGCCGGGGTTCAGGGATCAGCACTGACAATATGTTGCTCAAGATCTTTCACATTATGAGTACCAAGTCCCTGAGTGCCGAGTGCCGGGTGCCGGGTGCCGGAGCTCGGAAGTCCGAGTCCCGAGTGCCGGGTGCCGGAGTTCGGGGTTCGGCACATACAATATGTGGATCGAGGACTTTCACATTGTTTTGACTGCCGAACCCCGAGCTCCGGCACCCGGGAGTTAGCACAATGTGAGGCAATACCATAATATTGATTTACACATGTTGAGTGCCGAACCCGAGCTCCGGCACCCGGGAGCTAGCACAATGTGAGGCAATACCATAATATTGATTTACACATGTTGAGTGCCGAACCCCGAGCTCCGGCACCCGGGAGCTAGCACAATGTGAGGCAATACCATAATATTGATTTACACATGTTGAGTGCCGAACCCCGAGCTCCGGCACCCGGGAGTTAGCACAATGTGAGGCAATACCATAATATTGATTTACACATGTTGAGTGCCGAACCCCGAGCTCCGGCACCCGGGAGCTAGCACAATGTGAGGCAATACCATGATATTGATTTACACAAGTTGAGTGCCGAACCCCGAGCTCCGGCACCCGGCACTCGGTGTTCGGCACTCAACTTGTGTAAATAAATATCATGGTGTTGCCTCACATTGTGCTAACTCCCGGGTGCCGGAGCTCGGGGTTCGGCACTCAACTTGTGTAAATCAATATCATGGTATTGCCTCACATGGTAACCCAGCACTCGGTGATCGTGATTCGGGACTCAACTTTGTATTGCCTCACATTGTTCTAACTCACGGGTGGCGGGGTTCGGGGCTCGGTGTGAAAATATATGGATCGATATCTGTCTCAGTGTTATGAGTACCACGTCCCGAGTCCCGAGTGCCGGGTGCCGGAGTTCGGGGTTCGGCATTCAACATGTGTACATCAATATCTTTGTATTGACTCACATTGTTCTCACTCCGGGTGCTGGGGTTCGGGGTTGGGTGGTTAAATATGTGGATCAATATCTTTCACATGGTTATGAGTCCCGAGTCCAGATTCCCAACTGCCGGGTGCCGGAGTTCGGGGTTCGGCACTCCCACGTGTAAATCAATATCTTGGTATTGCCTCACATGTTTCTCACTCCCGGGTGCCGGGGTTCGGGGGTCAGTGATAGAAAATGTGCATCGACATCTTTCACATTGTTATAAGTTCCAAGGCCCGAGTCCCGAGTGCCGGGTGCCGGAGTTCGGGGTTCGGCACTGAACATGTGTAAATCAATATCTTTGTATTGCCTCATATTGTTCTAACTCCCGAGTGCCGGAGTTCGGGGTTCAGCACATCAAATATGTGGATCGATATCTGTCACATGGTGATGAGTCCCAACTCCAGGGTCCTGGGGTCCGGGGTTCGGCACTTCAGATATATGGAATGATATGTTTCACAATGTGACCCGGCACCCGGCACAAGGTAACTCGACAGAGATGTTTCAAATTCTTTAAATTGTGTGTTGTGTTTCAGGTAGCCGGATATCCGGAAGTCGCGAAATATCAATTGTGAATCTCCATTGTCCAGTTCCGGATGTCCGGACTTGGCATCCAGCACTGACATTCATTCAAACATTGTATATACATCTATGAACCTACAATTATGTAGCCATTTCACCCTCATCAGCAGAGGGTTCAACCTTCACCTCAACATCCATATCATCAGAATCATATTCTGGGACAAGGTTGCCCGGATCATCTGGGTCCACAAGTTCGCCGGACGTTTGTGGACCCTCAGGCTGAATCTGGCTCAGCTCAAATATGAGACCCTCAATGATAGATGCAGGCTGGACTTTCGGAGATGGAGGCTCCATTCCTGCCATATCCAAGTCAATGAGGGGAGCAAGTGCAGATGGGAGGGGTGAGATGGCCAGGGGGACGGATTGATCAAGCAAAAAGGTTGCATTGACAGGAGAGTCGGGAAGTGGAAATGAAGGGTGCCGGTCCATGACTTTGCGACGAAGGCCCTCATGGAGGCGTTGCAGGGTATCAATCTTACCATCCTGCTCCGCCACACGAGCCTCAAGAAGAGCAATTCGAGCGGCACCATCCCGAATCGCAATTGCCATGGAATGGAGATCCGGCATGGGCACATCGAGTGCCGGACGAGGCACTGGGGCGCTTGAAGACGGAATAGCTAAGTGAAAGATAAGGTCAGATGGTCATAGACAATTGGGGTGACTCACAAGCTGATGCAGGTGCAGGTGTCTTGGGGGCAGTGATTGTCTTGCTGCCCACGGGACTGTGCCTTGGGTGTGGTAACAGCAGGGACAGCTGGAGTGCCGGAGGGGCCACGAGATTGACTGCGAGTTCGGGCTTTGGACTGCGAGGCAGCCGGCGCATTGGAGGGAGCTCTGGAAGGTGTCCTGGAGCGAGCCTGCCGGGTGGTTGACTTCCCTCGAATACGTTTTGGCGGGGATCCCATGGATGCTGGGACACATTTGATCTTCTTGGTGGCGCAGCGGACGCACGACAAACATGGGGCACGGGTCCTCCTGTCCAACCGAGTGGCGCAGGGCCACTTCTCCTGGGTGCAATAATGGCAGGGGTTGTTCTGTGGGTTCCATTAGTTGATGGACTCATTGGAATTCATTAGAGTACTCACTGGGCCGGGAATGAGAATATCACCTGTATCCATGACTGCAGGTTCCTCAGCCGGAGTGCTGGACATTGCCTGGGGGGTCTCGACAACCTCCGGACGACTGCCGGAGGTGGCCTGACAATGGGTAAGTACAGGCGGGAGGTCCGGACAAAGAATGATGACTCACCATCACCTTGGGTGGACTGCCGGCAATGAGCTGATGATACATAAGCATTTTTCCAAGTGCCGGACAACTAAATATTACTTACTGAAGCAGGACCAAACAATTGCTTCTTTGGGGAACGTGGTGAACGAGGGGAATGAGGCGTCCCTACACCAATTGTGGAAGGCCGGGGAACGTTGAGCGCCGGCACTCCACTCGAAATAGGCTACAGAAAATTGAGAGAATGAAAACAATGAGCTGGACGACATACCTGAACAATTGTGTCTTCATCATCTTCCGACTCCACAAGCACATTCTGCTTGACATGGCGAGTTGCCTTGACCCGCTTGCGACCCTTCTTGGCCGACTTCGGAGGTGAGAAGAGTGTCCGGACATCATGGGGGACTTCCTCTTCCTGCTTCCACCTCCGGCTCTGGGTCAGCAACAACCGCCTTACCTTTTCCTTTGTCCCGGAGCTCGGAGGTGGCGTGGGTGGAAGAACCAGCGACATTGCCGGCGATGACGGGTGGGGAGGGAAGGTCCACAGTGATTGGGCCAATGGAAGGGTTAGGCATGACAGGGAGATCACCTGAATGGTCACCTAACGCCTCCCAGGCGCGAATCTTGCTGCGCCAGGAGTGTTTCAACACCCGGGGTCGTCATGACCGATGCTGTGCCAGTTGGGCCACACCCGGGGAGTCATGGACCTGACTCTCATCAACTCCTTGGAGCAGGATGCAATGATGCCGGGCATGTAAGGCCCTTTCTCATGCTCCCGGACAATCTCAGCCTACCCAGATCTTAGAAAAACCAAAAGTAAAATTAACACATGAATGGTACTTACCACAAGATTAGTGACTTGTGCTGTCAGAGCAAGGTGGGCTTGGCCAGTGCCGGCAGGCATGAGCCGAGCCCCGGCGATGATGCCCACAATCTGAGCAGTGGTTGCCTTGAGACTGGCCAAAGAGGTTTCAACTGAAGTAGACATTTGGATTGACTTGAAAGATGTGAAAAGCTTGAGATAAGTTTGAAATCTGTGATCACTTGGATGAAGTTTCAAAAGAAACCAGACAATTGAGGCAACTTTGATAAGCGTTGATTGTTTGTCTTTGTTTGGTCGTGGTTCAACTTTCGGCCCGTTGCCAGCCATGTGTTGAACTTCGAAGTTATCAGTTATCAAATCAGTTTGATCAGTTGATCAGACATCATGAAATCTCAACCAGCAGTCAGATTTTATGAACCTCCGGTCACTGAATACAACTCAATGGATGTGGATGACTCAACCGAGTCCCGGATTTCACTAGGTATGTTGTGCTTTCAGTACAGCTCTCAATTGACCGGAGATGGACCAGATGCATGGATGATGTATACCTTGGGCGGATGATGAGACTGAGTCCCGGATTTCATCAGGTATGTGTTGCTTTGAGTATATCTTACAATTGACTGGACATTTATTAGATCCAAGTGAAGATGTATACCTTGGGCCGGATGATGAGATCGACTATGATTCTGGTCATCAGGTGTTCCGGATGTCTTGGATGCAGTTTCTGGTAGGTTTCTCAATTCACATTAGATAATCCAACTTTGGATGTTCATTCAATCCATCCAGATCATTTATACCCGGCTCAGCCTGAGGAACTGCCTTTGTTCAACGATCCGGACTTGTACCTAGGGCTGATGATGATCTTATTGATTGTGATGAAGCACCGGAATGTGCTGATGTTGAGACTGATGCTCCGGCTATCCCAGGAATAGCAATTCCAGGTGAGTTCACCCATACAATCTCATTTTTATTGTTGATGTGATGTCCCAAGCACATGCAACACCTCCTAAATGTCAGTCCCCATACCGGAACTCAGCAATGAGACCTGCGTGCCATGCTTAGGGAGTTCATGCCCTAGGGTCATATGATCAAACAGAATGTGAGGATTTAATTGTTCATCATGTATCTTTCTGCTAATTTTCTTGAAGTTGAATCAATTCTGGATCGCCTGGACCATTACCAACAGCGTCATGACCATCTTCCGGAGCCTACCGTACATCAACTCCTCGAGGCTGACCGACCATTCCGAGTGGCTTGGGCTGACACATCCGACAAACTCAGAAGAGCTGATATGGACCTCCGGAGGTTGCAAAGGGCCAAACAGATGAGCTCTGAATTGCTGCTTGTATTAGATACCCTCATTGAAAAGTGTGATGATCAACCCCATATGTAAATATTTTGATATTCATTCACATACTTACATCATGTTCACCACTGAATTTTTCATGTATAACAATGACATTTCCAATTGATTTTAGATGATGCACACACCAATTGTCCCATTCCAACAGCCAATATTGATTCCCGGGGTCCGGAGCTCGGTGATTGGGATTCATCCGGAACTCGGTGATCGGGTTCGTGATATTTGGATTTCATTCACATACTTAAATCATGTGAACCACTGAATTTTTCATGTATATCAATGACAGTTCCAATGTATTTTAGATGATGCACAACCTAATCTCTAATACCAACTACCAATGATTGATACTTGGGTGCCGGACCTCGGTGATCGGGAGTCGTCCGGAACTCGGTGATCAGGATACGTCCGGAACTCGGTGCTTAGGATTCAACATTTTGGAAGTGGGACACTGTGTTTTAAGAAGTGTGACAAATGATGAAAATGTGGTAAACATGGGGGCAGTTTGGTATATGTACATTATTTCCTTCCCTTGCCCTGGTTACTCGAAGTGTACTCTCTACCGGCTTTTGAGACTTACTCCGGGTGGTCCTTGCGGATGGTTCAATGACAGCTTTCTTGCCTTGTATACTCCTTGGTTCCGGCGATGCGTTCCTCTCTTCCACTTCCTCAGTGATCCCGGCCAGGAGGTCGCCCATCCATGATGTCAAAAGTGCACCTGCCTTGGCCGGCCTGGCCGGGCGAGGCTCCGGCATTGAACATGGAACTTCTGTCTCCTTGGGTGCTGAAGATGGTGTGCTATTTGTCTGGGTTTCTTCAGTGGGGATCGACCATCAGCCGAGTCATCATCAATGTCATCCTCCTTGTCATGAGTTTCACTGTCGGTATCACTCTCGGCTTCGGTTGATGGATCCCGGGGCCTTCGGAGAGTTCCACTCTTCTGCATTCTCACTTGACGAGTCAGACGCGATGGCGACTTGCCGGATACCACGGATGGTACCATGTCCCATCCTTGTTCTTCCATGCTTTGAACAGAAATGTTGAATCTTTTCCTGTTTCCTGCTGAGCATACCAGAAATTGAGCAAGGCCGTTGTGTCCCAGTTTTGCAACTTCGAAGGCTCCTTCAGGTCAATATCCGCCGGAAGATACTTTCTGCCACAAAGTCATCCTGACTTTGTACGAGGCACTCCATGGCACGACAGCCTTGTCATTCCCGGAACATATTCCTGTGTCCACGCATTCAGCAACAGCTCAGATGTTGCACGAAAGACTCACTGTAGTGCATGTAAGAAAGCCCTGACTATGGCTTTCTTCTCCTCAAGTTTGTTTCCGTGATGTCTGGAAGCAACGGCATCCCATTTCCATCTTTGTCGAGTTCCAAAGCTGGTTTTCTGACTCTTTTGCGACTCCCTTGACCTGTCGTCCTCCTCCTGTGCCCGGCACTATCATTGTGATGATCAACGAATTCATTCTTGCATCCAAGTTCAAACACTCACCGAACTGTTCCTGGGCGTACTCCTGCCATACTGCTCAATGTCCTCCCAGTCCTTAGTCTTCATGAAGCTGTCCCCATCTCCTAATGCCTCATTATCATCATGCTGCACACATATATGAGATCCAAGATCGCGATGACGGACACAATTGACTTACATCCCGAACAGAACCTCTCCCTGTTCATTCTTCCAAGCTGACAACACAAAAACTCTCATCCCGCATTGCCTCCACATCTCTTTCGAAAGTGCTCCATATATGCCGGTCCTTCTTACGAGCAACTTCTGCTTGTATCTCCGGAGGAGGAAAGCTGTTTGACCATTCTTCCGCTGTTTCTTTTGCCTCTCCAACTCGTCGTCGTCCAATTCAGCCATGATCTCTTCACAGCCCCCTGATAATGTTTGAACATCCTGGGATCTCCCGGCTTTGCCCGGACTCGTCCTCAATCCTCTTTAGCACCTCTTCGCGCTTCTGCTGGTAGACCACCATCTAGGCTCCATTTCCTCCATACTTTATCATGTCCTTCCTTTCCTTCCTTTTCTTGTTGTTGAACAACCAAGTGTTATACATCTGAGAGTTGATGGAAGAATAAGATGTTAAAATTGTAGTTTTCAACACAACGAAGACGCATCACCTGCTTCCTCTTTTTCCATTGTCATTGGTCGACTTTAGGAGCAAACAACCTGGCTGCCCTGGCAATTGCAGTGAAACCCCTCGCTTCTCACCCCTTTTGGCTGCGGTCCACTCAGGAAGGTAGTTCTTCAACTCCGAAATTTCGTTTTCCCGTGAGCTTCTGTGTCTGTGGTTGACGTGCCCTATTTCTGCCGGAAGTCAAGTGAGTGGAATGACCGTCCTTGCCATGTGAATCAAATGCAGAATGGGCTGAGGATAAGCAAGGTGGAAGAATGAACGAATTGACAGAAGTTGATCTTTGACAAAAGCTAAAGTAGCTTAATTGAGCTATATTGGTCCCGAAGCCATAAAATGGACATAAATTTGTAATGAGTCGGCAGGACTGTATGACACCACAATGTAATAAAAATTCATTCCACCTGAGCAGATGCTTTGCTTGCAACATTAGCATTATAAAATAAGATGAAGATAGGTAGATGCACCCCATTGCAAAAATCCCACAGGGTAGAAGCAAGGGGCAGCAAGGGTAGAAAGATTTGGGTCAAGGTCCCACTTGCAAGCACAAGACGACGAGCCTACAGGTCCATGCCTCACTCTCCCCCAGAATCACCAACACTTCAGCCTGTTCAGGCACCACCTCCTTGGGATGACTTTCCTGACAATACTTACGAGCAAGACCAAGGCTCATTTGAGCCATTGCAACTCCCAAAAACCATGGCAAGTTCATGTTAAATGTTGGAGTGTCATTCAAACTATAGCTCAATATAAAAAATGCAGAGTCAAAATGACTACCTCAGGCAATGGCTGCCAAGGCAGGAATCATATCTGCATCACCTCCTGGATCGAGAAGCTCCACCAGAAGACAGGAGATGCATCATCTGCCACCAGGATGGGGTCTACAAATGTCAAGATTGTCTTGGCGAGCCTCTCTATTGCACGGGCTGTTGCAGGAGTCAACATCGTTGCAATCCTTTCCACTGGATCAGTCAATGGAATGGTCAATTCTTCGAGCGGAGTTGTCTCGCTCATGTGGGACTCACCATACACCTCGGGCATGATGGCAAGCAATGTCCGGTGCTCACAGATAGGTGGGATTTGTTCGAAGGAGATGAACCTGAAGACCAGCTTGAGCCCGAAGATCTTCCGTCTGTGTCGGGACCTGAGTTCCAGCCGAAGGAAAACACCATGGTCATCGTTGACAAGTCCGGAGTTCACCGCCTCGAGGTTCGCTGCTGCGATTGTCCAAATGCCATGAGTCCGGACATTCAAATGTTTCGGCATGGATTTTTCCCTGCATCGTTTAACAGGCCGAAGACCGTGTTTACCTTCGGAGTGCTGGATGATTTTCTATTGGACAACCTTGAATGCGGCACCTCCGCAATGAACTATTACAGTAAGCTCCGGCGAATGACCTCGAGCATGTTTCCACACCTTGTTCCGGTAATGCTATTTGTGCTTCATCTAAAGGACATGATGTTGACACAGGCCGTGGCAAGGATCGATACAGAGAGCTCATGAGAGTCGCTCGACAGTGGAGGCAGTTGAAGACCATGAAATGGCATGGCTATGGCCATCGTTCTGACATCCCGAACGCAGGAGATCTTGCATTATTTTGCCCGGCATGTCCTCAGCCTGGGATTAATGTATCTTTGTCAGGGGATGAATCACTTGATGAGTGAGTCATGTTCAATACCGAAGTGAACTCGGCGATGATAAGAACTCCAAGCTGGAAATACACCCGGTCATTTGTGATGGACGGAAATTTCAAAGCTGAACACCTGCATCCCATTAATCCCCTCGATGAAGTTTGGCTTTCAGATGGGCTTGGATTCATGGTCGGAAAGGACAGGTATAACATGCATCTTGCGGAGGCTGCTGACACGGTGGAAAAATCGAGCTGCAACAATCACCGGGCGGTCAATCAAGCAAATGCGGCGCGGCACAAGCTCGAGTCCACAGGAATCGGGGGAGTTGCCTGCGCCCGGCATGGGTGCTTTGTCCCTCACTCGATGGGTTGATTTTCAGAAAGGGGAAAGGCAAGCCAAACATGCCAATCGACATTCACTAGTTGACCATGCATCATTTGCAGACAAATGAACATGGACTACGCCCTTTGTGAGGCTGCCCAGCACAACATGGAAGGCATTACCAGGGCTGTCACCTTCTATGACATTAATTGTCAATACAACAAGCACTTTCGTGTTCGGGTGGATCGAAGCCGATACCTTGACATGGTACCGGAACTGACCATCATTCCTGGAATCGGTTGTGGCATGTGCATGGACATCAGGACAGTTGCTATGTCCGATATGCTTCGAATTTTATTGAAGGCATTGGCCGGATTGATGGAGAGATCATGGAGACCCTATGGGCGCGTCTCAACCTGATTTCCCCTGCCGCTCGGGGAATGTCATCCCCGCACCGAAAGGAATGTCTTGATTATCAGATGAACGATTCCAATTTCTGCAAGATGATCCGCATGAAAAGGACTCTTTGCCGGAAATACAAGCTGGCGAAGAATGGCATCGCCGAAAGTGGCAAGGCTTTCGACAGACTTGATGAAGCTGCACCCGGCAATTTAAAGACACAATGGTTAGCCAGCGAGATGGTCGCTCAGTCCAAGAGAATCAGGGATCCTGCGGCGATGGATTTATATGAAATCAATATCAAGAAGGGTAAGTTAACATTCTTTGTCTCCGTGGAGCTCCGCATTCATTTTTCACTTAGCACCAAGCAAAAAGGAGATCGAGCTTAGACTACTAGAAGCGGGTAATGCCCGTCATGCAGCACCCTCTCGCAGATCTGTGGCAACATGGATATCCATTGGGTTGGCAATTGAAGAGGCTCAAATTGCATTGCTCATCGAGGTCCGCAGAATTGGAAGACGATCGACGGAGACACAGAGATTAGATATCGCCCGGCAACGCGATCGTATTCAAGGCCAGATAGATGAATTCACTCGGTCTGCTCTTACGCATCTGGGAGAGGGATTTGATGCAGATGACGATCCTGACGACTTGAACATAGATATTCTTGACGATATCGATGATGACCCGGCGGATTTCACCGAGACATCTGATGCATGGACAAACTCCCCTGAGCTCACCATAATTCCATTGCCATCAAACCTCGGGGTTGAACATTGCAGACGCTGTATGGCAGAGGATCTGATTCCGTTGGAGATGTCCCTTCGTGAAGGGCAGGCCAATGATGCCCTGCACAATCTCCGCATTCACTTGTGCAACAAGGCTATCCTGTTCCGAACAACAGTTAGGCAAGCCAAATCTCAAGCCCTAAAAACTCGAGCGTGGTCCCAGGTGACCTCAGTGCAGCAGGCAGTATCCCTACATGCCAGTTATATATACAAAAACCAGGAAGCAAATGATACAACTTGAGCCGGGGCCAGACCAGCTTCAGAAATACAAACCCCTGCTTCGCGAGCAGCTCAAAATCAGCACTGCCATCGGCGATCCAAACGCCCGAGGTCAGCGAAATGAGTCCCTCGCTTGGTTCTGGTCAGTGGAAGTCGACATGGAGGGTCCAGAAAATTCCTGGAATGAGGAATGTGAGTTCGGGCATGCTTGATATATTCCGTGGTGAGCTGACAGGACCCATCCCAAGTTTACCGAGTTCATTGGCTTCGGGCAAAGGCACTATGGGATCGATGGATGGAAGAAATATCATTGGTGCAATCAGAGATGGATTGGACGTGCAACTTTTTCTTGTGGAAGGCAACCACATGGGGTGCCCGGATGCAGGACTCATTGTTGAAACAACTTCCGGGTCATGCATGCTATGCCGGACGGCAGTCTCAAATGTATTCCTTACTAGTCAGGATGCACAGGCAGCATTTCAAGACCTGCAGCCCTCGTTTATCGATGGTGCACATGAATGAATTTGTTTTGCTGATGAAACGCATATTTGACACCCAAACATTGAGTCCCGGGAATTGTCCGGGTCAGCCCATGTCGGAGTTTTGAATTTCTAATCCATCCATCAGTGACTCATATCATCAGCTCTTTACCATCTGTCAGTGTCATTCCCAGCGTCACACTCTTGCATTAGCCATGCCTGAAACTCCTGCATCCACATCTGGCACTCCAAATACTGGACATCACTGGCACCCATGAAGCTGAACCTTCAAGATATTTCTTGTACTTTGAATATGGCTGCATCGCGCATCCGCGCATGTATCTCTCAATATCAGATGGAGGCTGCTAACAACCCTCCCTCTTCTGCCCGGATCATGTACTTTAAAGCTGGGTTGCAATGGGAGATCAATGTAAGTGACTGATTACCGGATGACCGGCTGACTTTTTTGGGCAATGCTGAGATTTCCAACAGACATTTGTTACGCCACTCCTGCAGTACTCAGCTGCAAGGAACATCGTTTCTGTTGTTCCAAGCCCCGTCGTCATGTCCTGACATTGTATCCCATGCTCACCTGGAACACTGTTCCAGACCACATCTTTTCATCCCACCTATGTCAGTTTGATGATGTCGCAGCTCCAGGACATCCATCCCGGATTATTCCCAGCTATGATACTCCATGGTGGATGGGACACACTGAAATTCCGAATGAACCATGGCAATGGGGTCAGATCATGAGGTCCTGTGTTGTTCACTACCAGCATTGGATGGTAAATGGAGTTGAGGATGATGGCTTGGTTCTTCCTGAGGAGGTAAATGACTCATCAGGCCCATCAGTGATGGGACTTAAGATGATTCGAGCACGCCTGGTAGCATTGATGGAGGAGCAAGATGAGGGTATCCATGAGAAGATGGCAGAGGTGAAGATGTACACTGACATGCTACAGAGATTGAAGAGAGGCAGGGGAGTGGAGTCCTCTTCACTGTGTTTAGATTAGAATGGTCTTCATTTCATACATGATGTAAAATATTTTATTCCGTCCAAATGTTGTCTTGACTCCCGAATATTTTGTTCCGGATTTTGAGTACTGGATGTCAAGATCCGGATGTAGAGTCCTAAATCCCAAATGCTAAGTGGTGAATGCCTGAGTGCAATGGTACTTAGAGTTTGGGACTTAATTCATGGGACTCGACTTCGAATGGCAAGATTGCCTCAATATTTCTGAGTGGCGAGTCATGAATCTTAGGTACCGAACCCCGAACCCCACAATTGTGGACTACCGGATTTCATGGTTTGGGGTTCAGCAATCAAGGTTCGAGACGAAATAGATATCTGTGCGACAGTGCGGGGTTCGGCAGTCAACATATGTGGATCAATAACTTTCACATTATTCTGAGTGCCGAGTCCCGAGTTCCGGGTGCGGGCCTCGGCAGTCGGCGTTCGGCACTTCACATGTGTGCATCCATATCATGCACAATGTTGTGAGTCCCGAGTCCCGAGTTCCGGGTGCCGGGCCTCGGCAGTCGGCGTTCGGCACTTCACATGTGTGCATCCATATCATTCACAATGTTGTGAGTCCCGAGTCCCGAGTCCCGGCTGCCGGAGTTCGGGGTTCGGCACCCAACATGTGTGGATTATTCTGAGTGCTGAGTGCCGAGTTCCGGGTGCCGGGGCTCGGCAGTCGGCGTTCGGGACTTAACATGTGTGCATCAATATCATTCACAATGTTGTGTGTCCCGAGTCCCGAGTTCCGGCTGCCGGGGTTTCGGGGTTAGGCACTTTACATATGGGAATCAGTATCTTTCACAATGTTGTGAGTCCCGAGTTCCGGCTGCCGGAGTTCGGGGTTCGGCACTCAACATGTGTGGATTATTGTGAGTACCGAGTGCCGAGTTCCGGGTGCCGGGGCTCGGCAGTCGGCGTTCGCCACTTAACATGTGTGCATCAAAATCATTCACAATATTGTGAGTCCCGAGTTCCGGCTGCCGGAGTTCGGGGTTCGGCACTCAACATGTGTGGATTATTCTGAGTGCCGAGTGCCGAGTTCCGGGTGCCGGGCCTCGGCAGTCGGCGTTCGGGACTTAACATGTGTGCATCAATATTATTCACAATGTTGTGTGTCCCGAGTCCCGAGTTCCGGCTGCTGGGGTTCGGGGTTAGGCACTTTACATATGGGAATCAGTATCTTTCACAATGTTGTGAGTCCCGAGTTCCGGCTGCCGGAGTTCGGGGTTCGGCACTCAACATGTGTGGATTATTGTGAGTACCGAGTGCCGAGTTCCGGGTGCTGGGGCTCGGCAGTCGGCGTTCGCCACTTAACATGTGTGCATCAATATCATTCACAATGTTGTGTGTCCCGAGTCCCGAGTTCCGGCTGCCGGGGTTCCGGGTTCGCCACTTGATATGTGGGAATCAGTATCTTTCACAGGGTTCGGCATTCGGCGTTCGGCACTTTACATGTAGGACTCAATATCTTTCTCGTTCTTCTGAGTCCCAAGTCCGGACTGCTGGCTGCCGGGGTTCGGAGTTCGGCCCTCAACATGTGTGGATCAATGACTTGCACATTATTCTGAGTCCCGAGTCCCGAGTGCGGCTGCCGGGATTCGGAGTTCGTCATTTATGATATGTGAATTCACATCTTTCACATTGTTCTGAGTCCCGAGTCCTGAGCTCCGGCTGCCTGAGTTTGGGATTTGGCACTCACTATATGTGAATTCATATTTTTCACATTGGTGTCAGTCCTGAGTCCCGAGTGCCGGCTGCCGGTGTTCGGTGTTCGGCAGTCACAATGTGTGGGTCAAAGTCTGTTGCCTCACATTGTGCTGCCTCACACTTTCCTGAGTCCCGAGTGTGAAGCCTGAATTCGGACTATCGATCATTGAGTCCCTAATTTCGAGGATCGAGTCCCGAGTCCCGAGATACACAGACTTAGGGACTCAATTCATGGAACTCGACTTCCGACTTGAGTTCCAGAACTGTTGATGCTCTAATTGGTACATGGTATTTGTGTGTTGCTACTAACATGGGTCACAACTCTGTCAACTTCTTTGATCTTTCACACCGTGCTTAGTATGTGGCCTTCGACCATAGCCCATCCACATGAGGGAACCCCGGCATAAATGTGCACAGAATCCCTCATATACCATGCCCAAGCAATCCGATCCCCTTCCCCTCCATCAACACCATGTCTCACAATTCTTCCCGAAAATGCAATCATACAGCCGGAATCATACCTGAATTCCAGCTGAAGGCTTGGCATACTCATCCGAGCATTAGAATAGTTCCCCACGGTGGTGAGAATATCGAAGCATTCAGGAATTGATAAATGGTCTCGATGATTGGGGGTTTCCCGATTGGAAATGATGGAGAGGCTGTTAAACACGGATGCCCAGTACTGCAGGGTCTCTGGCATCTGTGGCAGTTCCTTGCTCACTGCCTTATCTCCGAGGTGTGACAAGGCTCGTAACCCTGCAAAATACTGCTGAGGATGCATGACCCTGAGTGCTGCTGATGCGATGGCTGCCGGCCTTGCAATAGCTTTCAGGATATTCTCGGAGGAGGGTCCCTTCAATGATGCGGATACCTCCGGATCTGACAGATTCTATGGGATTGGTGAGTTTGACTCCAGAAATCACCATCTCATCACATCCTACCTCGTGGCCCTGTTGAAACCATGCCGGAGATAAATTGATGCATCCGGGAGTTGACCCAACATTTTCCGAGCCCTGTTTGAACCATTCTTGATTATATCGCCAATTGCCATCAGCCTTTACACTTTTTTCGAGGCTTGGACCCAGCAAATCGGTGGCCGCCTGATTTCCTTCTGTAGGTACCATTTGATATTCAATATCCATTGAGTAACAATCTACACATTACGCACCTGGGTGGTCTCGGTCAGGGCGTCCGGAAGGTACCATGCGATGATGGTACCGGAAACATCAATAATTGTGGCAGGTTTGTCCACCACCTTTGTGCCCTCATGGCCAGGAGGACACCTCTCAAGCAACTTCTCCTCTTTCTCCTCATTATGCCCAGTGTTCTTTGGGGATATCAATTTGCTATATCTTGCAATATCAATCTGTATCTTAACTGTCATGAAGGAATTTGGATGATCAAACACATTTTCAACATCTGCAGGAAGACCCACTGGGATTTTTATATGCCTTTATGAGTACATCAGCCAAGCGATCGCACGCCATCACCAGATCAGTGTCCAGGTTCAGAGAAGGTATAACCGGTTCTCCTCCAGTCTTCTCTGCATTGAATTTTTGCTCGGTATATGCCCCTGCTTCATGAGTGATGGCCAGGGCCCAAGTGCGCCAGATTTTTATGTCACAAGTGGACATGGAAGAAGTGTTCATGTTGCAAGTTGATATTGGGAAATCAGACGCTGAATGCTGGATGTCCAGACTTTGGTGTTAAAGGGGGTGGAGATAGCGAGGATCAGATAAGGGAACCTTGGATGATGTTGGCTTTCAAAGCTGTATTATCATCCATTGCTCAATGAAATACCAGATGATTGGAAGTGTGCTGGATATCTGACATTCATTTGTCCAGACCCGGGTTCGGAACTCCGGAACTTGGTATGCTTCACTCAAATTTCGGGGGTCGGAACTGGGTGTCTCGTATTGACTGAATTATGTGTCGAGACCCGGGTCTCGGAACTCGGAACTTGGTATGCTTCATCTGATTTTCGGGGGTCAGAACTGGGTGTCTTGTAGGGCAACACAAGCCTCGCACCCCGCTTTCCACATTCTACAAGATAACCTAAGCGCCATAAAGGCCATTTCAAGACATCACTTGCTGCTCCTGGAACTTGGTATGCTTCACTCAAATTTTGGGGGTCGGAACTGGGTGTCTCTTATTGACTGAATTATGTGTCGAGACCCGGGTCTCGGAACTCGGAACTTGGTATGCTTCATTTGATTTTCGGGGGTCGGAGCTGGGTGTCTTGTAGGGCAACACAAGCCTCGCACCCCAGTTTCCACATTCTACAAGACAACCTAAGCATCACAAAAGGCCATGTCAAGACAGCACCTGCTGCTCCGGGAACTCAGTAACTGTGATTTATTACCTCCTCTGATTCAGATGATATGCAACTCCCTCAGCTCCGTCATGTCTACCATTATCATACACATGGGCCCACCCGTCTATATTTTATACCACCCTCGGCCCACCCGTCTAATATAATATACTGTACAACACCCTCGGCCCACCCGTCTAATAAATATTTATATAACACTCTCGGCTCACCCGTCTAATACCCGTCTAATTTAATATGTGTCTGGGCCCACCCGTGTATGTGATAACAAGTACCCTTCACATACCTGTCTATTTGATACACATCTACCTTGATACACCCATCTACATGATATCCAACTACCTCGGCCCATCCGTCTACCGGATATTCATGTACATCAGCCCACTCATCTACTCTACATATTCCTTGCATGGGCCCACCCGCTGTCATCGGGAATAATATTCCTCCCGGCCCATCCGTCATCAACGAGGATATTTCTACCATGGGCCCATGGTCCGCTGGCCCGTATCATACGGGATATTATGCACGTCCGTTCACTCGTATAATACGGAGATAGTTCACTGTAATATGTGAGAAGAAACAGCTTACATGTTAGGGGGGAGTGCTGCCGATGAAGACGTCGCTAACTATGACGACTACGATCCCGTCTATGACAACAATAGGGATATTTGAAAGTCGGTGACTTTCTGTGTAACAAGGGGGTAATGTTACAGTCGTATGTGTCCCTATTCATTTTCTCTTACTTCCTTACTTGTATCATGTCACATGACTCCGACTTGTATGCTCAACGCATCTGTACTATAGTTGCCTTCCTTATCTGGATACGCATTCACTTTCTCACGTCTCTCTTGGTCCGTGCGCACATATTGGTCTATTTAAGCACGTTGTACTTGTAATAGATTCTTTACTTTAATCTTACTGGGTTTTACCTGGAACTTCTTTCGCTTAGGTCTCCAACCTAAGTCGTCCTTGAATCGTCTCTAAGTCTAAGCACTCCTTAGCCTTAGTCTCTATTCTTGTAGAACCTCTCAGACTTGTCTTTGAGGCTGAACCCTTGATTGTACTCAGAACACGTTCCTTGTACTTTCACCTTGTCCTCTTCTGGACATTGTAGAACTTCCCAGCAGACCGACTGTGTCTTTTCACTGTCGCTGGTGACGCCACCCCAGTCGTAACACTTATCAGTAGCGTGGCGGTGCAGTAATAACTGTGGTGACAATCGTGTGGTAAGCAATTGAGACAAGAACAAAACTATACCAAAGGACCCCCTCACGGTGGGCTCCAGTTGTAAAGATACAACCTAGCTTGGGCTGTAGATAAACCACTCCCTAAACTAGTATGTTAGTCTTGCACTCCATCTAGTCTGCTTCACTTGTAAGAACAAGAGCGTTTGACCCTAAAGGGGGATGCCTATTTAATATGGTCAAGTTCGAGTCTAACTTATTTGCGAAACAAGTGTCGTGGTCAGCGGTAAGTTGCCGTGGTCAGCGATGATACCGCCGGAACTAGCATCATGAGTAGCGGTGCTACCATCATCGAGATAATGTCAGTAACAGTAGCATTGAGCAAGCAATGTCGAGCAGTGGTCTCAGCGGTAGCGGTAAGGTTGTGAGCGGTGCAATGAAACAGTCAAGAAGTCCGTGGTACTTTCAGCAGTAAAGTAGCAGAGCGTGAGAAGTTCAGTCAATGTAACAATCAAAAGTCCAGCGGTAACGGAGAACGAGCATGATGAATTAACGAGCGATAAGGGAACTTTAAAGACTATGTCCACTACTGGGTAGATCCAGAGCTAGACAATAATCCTGACCTATAGTACATGCAATGGTGTAAAATCAGGTACTTTATCGTGTGGGGTACGCGGTGCTTATATCCTAATTCGTATGTACTCGGAATACTCTAGGCGAGATCAGTAGCGCTGGAGTGTAGTAACCGCTGTAAGTAAACATAGCGCAAGGCGCTGCAGCACAAGGCAACATGTAATAAGGCTTGCCGTGGAATCAGTGATAACGAACAGAAAAAAAACTACGCACAAAATGGAGCTATGCGGATGCGGCAAGGACATGGAAGGACATCAGCTCGTGGAATGAGGTGCAGCAGTCGGTACGGTGTGCGGTAAGCATGGGATGCCGCCGGTACTGCTAAACGGGGTAAGACAGCCATGGACAAGTGGTAACTCCTGTAGACATGAGATGAGTGTCAAAAGATGGGGTTTTAAGCCCAGCGCCAATATGTTCGTTACATCGATCATGAACATCTTCAGATCCTCTGGTGATGTTTCTGCCTAATGGTGATCTCTGGACCATAAGTGAACTGATCACGGTGTTCTTAACTTCCGTCTTCAAAGAGTGGATGCCTTCATTAAGCCTTACAAAGATGGAGGGAGGTCACCATCAATCTATCTCCTGCCTCTGCTCATCTTCTAAGATCATCTCAGTATGCTGATTCAAGTTTTTTTTCTCCTTACACTCTTGGCTTACTATCTAACCTTTTGCCAGGAAAAAAGCATGTCTGCAACCTCATTCAAATCTTGCATTTGAATTGTCTTCATAAAGTAACGTCTCAATGATGAGAATTACACAATTGCTAACGCATCCCTAGCTATGACTCAAAAAACTTCTGCAGATTTACAAAAATCTCCTCCTCCTGAATACGCTCACACTGAGCCTCACATGGCTGACAGTGAACAAGAATTTCCAGAGGAGCAAGTTGGTGGGGGAAGGCATCAGCTGACTCCTGTCATCAAAACTCCAACAAAACTCCGGACCCACATCAAGGCTACCAACCGTGATGGAGGCTTGGTCAAGGAGGCATCAGTGCATCGGGCAAGGCTTGTCAAGCCAACCTCAGAGGACTCGGAGTCCTTGCTTGCTCTCCCCTGACAACATTCAGTGCCATCTCAGCCTCTTGTCAAGCCAACCTCAGAGTTGTTACTCACTGGCCCCGCCAATGCTCAGTCCAATTTCAGCCTGTTCCCCAACAATGTTCAGTCCCATTTGAACCTGCTGTTCACTGACAGCCTACACCCCTGGTCAGGCTCAGCCTGTTCAAGATTTATTCTATGACGCTCCTCAGATCATCCCTTCCTGCTTGCATGAGCCTCCATGGCTGAACTTATTCGCTACACCTGCCTTTGTGCAGGGGAAGTATGACTTCTGTGGTATCGACTTCATTGTTTTGGATAGCAATGTTGACAGGGCTCCCATAGCTGGACTGTCGACAATGCTGCCTGCAGTCCCTCACACACGGATCATCCCTCCGACGCCCACTGTTGGGGACTGGGATATGCCTCATCCTGAATTCATTCCCACGGACTTGGATTTTGGGTCTGACATGGCCATGGACATGGACGATCAAGGTGATGCTGTCCCTACAGTGAAAGGTCAAAGGCAGGGGGTGGCAAATGCCTTACTCCAAGAGGGCTTTATGAGGCTCGAAAGTGTTATTCACGACGTCAGCCGCAACACCTCTATTCCCACACATCAAGTCATCGCTTTATAGCACAAGAGCAACAGGTGTTCCTTCAACAATATCAACCACTGGAATGCTTACAGCAGCTACTTCAAGGCAAATCCCCAGCAGGAGCTGAAAAGACTTGGCAACATGGCTCCGAGGGTCCTGGGATGCCAAGTGAATATTTATTAATTTTGTTTGATGCCTTCTTTCTAATTTAATGAATTTTAAGGTGCAACTGTGTGTTGCAATTGTTATGAGCTTTGCAAAAAGGATTATCTGGACTCCTGGCAAACAATCCTTGAGTATCATGAGGAGGCCACAGTCCTCATGGGTGCGCCACAGACAGTTGCCATGCGGGCCCAGGAGTTTCATAAGTTTGGCAAGAAGGTCTCGGCTATGGTACATCCACTTCTTTGATTTTGAAATGTTGCATTTCTGACATCACACAGATGGATATTGCTGCTGCTTGTTTTGGGTTTGAGGGTGCACTGGTTACATGTGGAAAGGTTGTCAATCAGGATGGTTCTCTGGGTCTGGCCCATACAATGGCTGGAGCTGCAGGGGTAGGGGTATTTTTTGCACTATGAGACCCAGGGGATGATCTGATGAGCCTCTTGTAGTTTTGGCTGACATGCTGTAAAGCTGATGATGATACCATCATTGGCCATCTCAAAGCCCAAGTATAGTAAGCATGGATGTATTTTTTTCAGAATCTATGCTAAGCATTGATACAAGTAATCTAACATCTCTGGGTGTCGTTGACAAGGCCTTCAAGGACAAAGCTGAGATCGTCCAATGCAACCAGTCCGAAGTGCCAATAATCGAAGAGATAATGAAAGAGTGCCTGGATATTTCAAAGAACGGAATCCCATGGATCAAGCAACAGTTAGCTCAACAAATCGGTATGTCTCAGTACATTTGGTTGTTTATTTGTGCGCTGACAGTAAACAATAGAGAAACTCAGTGGCAAACTATCATCCAAGAGGAACTTTCCATGGAAGACTCTTCCTGCAGAGCTCATCCATCTCAGGATGATCATCAGAGGATATCCAGAGGATGTGTTGCTCCCTGGCAATTTTCATACAACCTCAAACAAAGGAATTCCCAATTTGACTCTGAAGGAGACTGGGATTTTAGTTGCAGCCTTGAAGGCAGGCTCTATGCAGGTCAAAAAGGTTTCTGAGGCTACACAAGGTATGTTTTAATCTAAGTTATTTTGTGCATGCTTATAGCAGATCCTTCTTTATAGCTAAACTCCTCACCTCCGAGATGCCAATATTAGAAGGAGCGCCTCCCGCAGAAGATTGCATTCATAGAGGAGGGCATCGTCTTTTTGCAAATGGTCAATCAGATCGTCTGGGACTTCCCCATGCAAAGCCGAGTGCAGCTACTACCAGAATGAAAAAGACACCAATGAAACACACATCTCCCATGACTCTCTCTGATGACAACGACTCTGATGATGATGGTTCTGTTTGACCTGTTCTTAAACCTCCCCTGTTGTGCGAATTCAAGGTGGTGAGGCCCCCAAAGAGCCAGAAGAAGGCTGCGAAGGACAAGAAGAATATCATCAAGAAGAACGTCAAGAAGGACGTCATTTCGCTTGTGTCCAGTGAGGTCAGCGATGCTTGCTCTGGCTCTGAGAAGCCTGAAGATGATGAGAAAGCCAAGAGTGACTCGGACTATGAAGACAACTCTGCCACATCTAAGAAACAAAAGGCAAAGTCAGAGACCACTTTGCAAGCATTGAAGAAAAGGGTTTCACCTGCTGAGCCTCCTTTGCCGAAGGCAGGACATCCAAAGAGCTTGAAGGGGCAAGGCAAAGCATGCGCTGAGAAGAGTAAATGACCTTCCACTGTCGAGTCCTCAGACGATGAGGAGGCTCCCAATGTAACTGCGCGAAGTGAGTTTTTGTGTTTGTTGTGAGCTGCAATGGTACTTACCCATGCTACACAGCGATAGAACAACCTGCTAAACGCCTGTGCGATGGCCCCAAAGTTCAAGGTAATTTTTGTGCATTAATCAGTGTCATACCTACGAATTGATGTGATTAGAGGTCCCAAAGGCCAGCGTGGAACCGAATGACACTGAGGGCACTGCCAGAGGCTCTGTAGAGGCACCTGCAAGCACCGAGCCTGTTGCTGCGGCAGGTCATGTCGATAGTGAACTGAATGAGGCAAGCACCGAGCCTGCTGCTACTGCTGGTCATGCTGATAGTGTGCCCGCATGCTCATTGCCACCCTTGTCCCCCTCGCAAATTCATCAGCAAGTACCTTCCCTCCCAGAAAATTCCATTCAGACCAAGCCGGCTACTTGTGTGGTGGCAAGCAACACTTTGCGCACAGACCCCATCCACGCAGATCCTACAACTCATGCAGCAAGCCAGGACAACACCATGCATGCAGACCCCATTCGTTCAGACCATCCTCCATCTCTGCAGCCTGACCTCACACCAACTTTGGCAGCTAATCACAGGCGCAGTGAACCTGCTATGGAAGTCTCACATAATCCAGAGGTCAGACCAATGTATGACCCATGTCCAAGAGGTCCATTACCGCCTTGCTATGGTCCAGGCTTCACTCGGTACCCCCAGTCTGACTATTACCATGATCCTCATGCTATGCACCGCGCTCCACAACTTCCTCATGGCCCTCAGCCTTGTCCTCATCAGCATCAGCCCACTCATGGCCCACCTCATCAACCCTCTCATGGCCCTCAACCTCAGTATCACAACAGTGGGTATCATGATGCTCCATACCATGACTCTCGAGATGGATATGATGGATTTGTCGAGAGTTATTGGCACCCTCCAAGCAGTGCATATTTCAGTCCGGGAGGGAGATATCAGCATGGATATGGGCACAAGTATCCCAACAAGTATCCTGAGGACCTGGAGGATGGAGGACGAGCTCCTTAGACTCACAGACCTCAATTTATCTCAGCCACAATTGACTGCATCCCTCCCTTGTGCATATATTGAGTAATGTATCATCATCTAACTACACTGCGAGGCTTTGCATCTGACCTTTCTGCCTGTTGATGTCTTTACGAGTCCGTTTGTATCTACTATATATTGATCAATGCATACTTATGTGTCTGAATGTCAATGTCTGAATTGCACTAGAACAAGGAGGATGAACTGGAAAAAATAAAATAAAACCACCAGAAGTATCATGGGAGCCTCTAGAGGATTACAAGAACATCCACCATCACCTCACCGACATCGAAAACAACATACGGAGATAGTGATCATCAGATGGTGATACCATCTGGAGAGGTTATTTGTAGAGGCTCAAGAGCAAACATCGAGGAGACATCAAACCCACCCTCCCAAAACATCCCCAAATATCAAGTAGTAATGCTCGCGAGGGAGAGGTGCAAGAAAACCTGAAATTAAGGGAAGGACCTCGTCAGAGATGAGGTCTTACAGACTACTTGTCTGCAACATAATAATAGGGTCTTACATACTGTGGGAACATCGTCAAAGTGGTGTCACAGATATTCATTTGTTTAAGTCTCTACATCTTTGTCATATACTGTACATTCAGGTCCAGATCTGATCTGATCCATGGACATCTGGATACCCAATTCATACATCCTAGTCCAACCATCAAATCCAGTTCACATATCCGATCCCACCTGATGTTAGTGGATGGATATATCATTATGGACTATAGCCCTAAAACTAGGATACATCACTTGGCTCAGCTATCCATTGACATGATACATCCCTGTAGGCTAATTATCCATGCATCTTCCAGGTTGTGCTGCCATGAGCATTTATTATTACTTTGATGGTTGATGCCCGGGTTGCACATATCCGAGTTGAGAATCTGAGATCTGATTGAAGACATCACTACATATGAAGGTACAGAAGCTAATTAATCTCATCAAGATCTTCGCGTGGAGGTTGATCAATAGAAGGTCCATCATCCCGCTGGCCTTCTGAAGCATCATCCAAACCTGCACTTACCAGGGCTTCCACATCCCTCCACATTCCCAAAAACTTTGCAGACAAGTCACGACAGATGGCAGCCTGGCATTTTGCATATGCAATCAGGCCTTCCACGTCTTCTGACTGATCTACCACCTGAATGGTTGCTCACTCATCCCACCATTTGGCTTCCCACACAAGAAATGCCAACACGCGCTGCATCTCAACCAGCAATAACTGTATTTCTTCTTGCCACTGGGTATGTCAAGCCCTTGCCTTACACCATTCAACACATAGTGCTAAATACATTGCAGAGTGAGTCCATCTTCGAACAAAAACATTACTGCATGATCACTTACTTTAGATCAGGGAACAGAGTTCGTATCCCACTTCTTCCGGTCCTTAGGAAAAGTGTTAGACATGGTCCTACACTTCACGTCTGGATATCATCCAGAAGGAGATGGACAAAATGAATGTGCCAACCAAACACTGGAACAGTACCTCCGAATCTATTGCAACTATCAGCAGGACAACTGGTCTGAGCTACTGCCCCTTGCAGAGTTTGCATACAATAATGCTCTGAGTGCCACTACCGGAGTATCACCCTTCTTCGCCAATAAGGGATACCATCCGAACATTTCCATTCATCTGGAATGCGACCTATCCTCCATCTGTGCCCAGGAATATGCCCTAGATCTTAATGAACTTTACCAGTTCCTCCGAGAAGAGATGTCCGAAGCCCAGAGACACTATCAAGGACCTGCGGATGCTAAAAGACAACCTGCTCCAGACTTCCGGATTGGAGAACAAGTCTTCATTAAAGCCAAGTACATCCGTTCCACTTGGCCGTTGAAGAAACTTTTGGAAAAGAATTTAGGTCCATTTGAAATCATATCCCATCCGGGGACTCATTCCTTCGCCATCTGACTTCCGGATTCTATGTGTTCCATACATCCCATATTCCATGTCTCTCAGTTAGAGCTAGCAGTTCTGAACACCATCCCTAATCGCATTCAACCTCCTCCACCTCCAGTCGAAATTCACAGAGAACCAGAGTATGAGATATCCGAAATCTTGGACTCTAAACTGGACCATCATAGACACCAATGCCAACTCCTATACCTCATCTGGTGGTCCAGATACAAAGGAATGGACGAAGAAACTTCCTGGTTACTTGCCATGGAACTCGGAAATGCATCGGATCTCGTAGCGGATTTCCACTCAGCATATCTGGACAAACCTGGTCCTATTGCTTGAAAGTACATAACAAAGTAGAAATACAAGTACATTGATGGCAGTAATGGACATCAGGATCCAGACTAGGCACCAGTCTCCATTTTACATCCAGCACCCCCAGTCTCTTCCCCAGTCCCATCCGCTGAAGTGGGGCACCCCCTAGCAGGGGGTGATCGAGGTAGAGAGTTAGCAGGGGTTAGCAGAGGCCAGTGGAGGTTGACAGGAGCAAGGGAGCAAGGGTTAGGTTAGGTTAGTCAGCACAAGAGTCCTTCACAAGTGGGAGTATTGCTCATCTTCACATTGGCTGGAGTTACCACTCCATCATGGTGAGAGAGTGGGATTCGGGTTTTGCAATAAGCTTCTACCAATATTAAAAGTAGAAACCAATTGGACAAAGAACACGACATGACAGCCTCAAAATGTTCATGAACACACACATGTAGAATGCATGGCCCAGGAAAAATGTAGAAAAACCTCTCAATGAGCCTCAAGAAAGCACCCAAACAGCTACCTGACTGAGGAGCAGACAGTCACTTCATTACATCAGATAAAAGCCTAAACTCTTCTACTACCGCTTCTTCACTTACAACATCAGCTAATTCGTCTCCTTTAGACACACCAGAAGTCGCAAATCACATCCTAGAGGGTGCTACCTCGGACACCAGAGAGTACCAAGCTGACCTTGAAGATAACCAGGAGAAAGACAACAACTTAGACTCATTACCAGGAGCTCCCAATCCAAACACTATCAATTGGCCCACAGAAGAGATTCCATCTCCCCCACTTGATCCAATAGAACAGATCCAGAGATCCATCCGTAAAACCCCACTACCAGCCTCCATACCCATCATATTAATGCCAGTAAAACTGTTAACCATAAGACCCCTCGTACCTTTGATAATGTCCACCCAACCTCCAGCGTCACGCAAAATGTCCAGTAGCGCCATGCTGGGATGGTTCCACGGTAAACCAGATGAGAACACCCAGAACTTTCTGAAGGAAGTAAATCGCTACATCATACTCAGCGACCTAAAGACCGAGGCTGTGAAAGTCATCGTGTTCAGCACACTCCTTTCGGCAGGATCGGTCACAGACTCATGGTGGACCAAGCTAGATAGTTTGAAGAAGACAACATGGGCAGACATACAAACCGCATTTACCAGTAAATGGCCAGCAATCACCATCGCAGAAAAAATGGGCCTCGACTATCAACAAGAGATATTAGTACTGTGTATCAATGAAGAAGAACTAGGAATGCAGGTTGTAGTAGCAGGAGTCCCAACCTGGGCTCACCTACAGTTTCACACTAGGATACAACAACTAGTCAATGAAGCAGGAGCAAGCGAAACAGAAGGTCTAGTCTACCAAGTCAGGGAGAATGAACCTACCAATGGTGATCAAAGAACTCACCACCCCGGGGCTCGCAGACTGGACAAAGTTCCTAGATAAAATTAAGGCCATGGACATGAACAAGCTGAGGGAGAAAGCGGAAGCAGTGAGGAAGAAAAGAGAAGTGGAGAAGGCGCAGAATTCCTGCCTAGCAAGACTTGAAGGTCTGCAGACAGATGCAATTGAAGTCCAACATCTACATACAGCTCCAAAGCACCAATATTGGAACCACATAGACAGGAACCACAGTGCCTAACACCACACCCTACTCATCAAACAACACAATGTCTCATATATGCTATGTACCAAGAATGCCCACGACCAGACCACCAGCACGTCAATGTCAACTGTTATCACCAGAGGAGAAGGAGATAATGCGTGGTCAAGTCAATGATATCCCACACCAACCAGACACTGCGGCAGGTATCATCACATACAAAGAGCAACTAAAGTAGTGGTTTGCAAAATATGGGCGAGATGGTAGAGTTAATGAGAACACACAGTTCCCTCTCCACCCAGGTAGTGCAATGATATGCTCCGGGGAATGCTTCAAGTGCAGATCTCATGGACACATCGTGGGAGCATGCCCGGCACCAGAAGCGTCTCAGTTGGTCATACAAGAGAAGATATGGCATAGTATAGCGGCACGAGAACTAAGGAATTTTAACCAAGGACTCGCAACACAGATTGACCTAATGTTCGAGGAGGAGTGTGCACAGCAATGGGAGCAGGGAAAAGGACAAGGATTGTCAGTGTAGAGGAGCACCAGACAACCCAGGCAGAACACATACCTCACCCAGTTGAACAATCGGTCCTCATATGTGAAGAGGCAGCATATGAGGACCAACCCATCAGCCATGTCGAAACACTTCTAGGCAAAGACTCCATCAATGTACCAACAGCAGATGAGCTATACAAGATCATTAACTTGTACTCAACGGGAGATGTTAAGAATGACAGGCACTATACTCAACACTGTTCACCATTCCAACACCATACCTCATTTATAGGTCCACAAGGAGAAGTAGTGCGAGTTCAGGCACTGTTTGATGAAGGTGCCATGATTAGCACTATGTGCACATCAGTTTTCAATTGAATCAAGCATCAATTAGGGAACTGGAGCTTGTCCATGAAACACCTTCGCATGGTCAATGGAACAATTATACCATCAGAAGCTGTATGGAAGGGAGACATTGTAATTGGAGGAATCTGGGCAGCTGGAGAATTCAAAGTATTTCAAAGTGGCGGAGGATGGGAATTTCTCTTCAGGAAGCAATTACTACAGACATTCAAGGCAGTCCATGACTACAAGGTCGATGATGTTAGTGTCACAGGAATTGGAGGCATGACAATATTGTGCAATCGCATACCTGCAAAAGAGACCAAGGTCGTCATTAGTAAGGAGGCAGCAGGGGTACAGAGAATCATAGAGGAAGTAGAAATGGAAAACCTTCAAAGGCGAGTCAACAATTTCAAATTGAGCACAATACTCACACAGGCACCAACAGGAAACAGCGCACATAGAGACGAAGACGCAGATGACATCATTCCAATATGCATCAATATGGACGGAGACCCTATAACACCAGCTGAGTTAGACACACTACTGAAAGAAATCCCCACTGACTTCCTGAGAAATGACGCAGCAATATATACATGGCTCATGGACCCACATAATCCTCTGAGGATCGTTTGGATCACCAAACGAGTACAGTATGGCGAGGATTTAACCCCAGAGGAACTAAAAAAGGTCAAAGCATTAGTTTTTGAATATGCTGATATCTTCGCGTGTTCACTAGGAGAAGTCATACCAGTACCGGGGGCGATTCACAAGCTGAACATACCAGATGGGACAACATTCAATCTGGGAGTCCACCAAAGACCTCTCACACCGCTGCAACTACAATTCCTGCATGGTAAAGTTGATGAAATGCTGAAAGCAGGGATCATCGAGCACGCACCCCTGGAACTTGTCAAATGCTGTGCAAATACAGTCCTAGCAAAGAAAGCACATAAGCAGGAAGGGATGATGTTAGAAGAACTTCAAAGGGCCATCAATAGCTAATGCTCACAACACGGTCAACCTCCAGCATTTACCTTATCAGAAAAGGAAGTAGCTGAGGGCCCTAAGAAGGAGAACTCAGTGGATAAGCCACAGAAGTGGAGAATATGCCAAAACTTCAATGAGGCCAATCATGTCACAAACATAGCACCAATGCCACAGGGTGATATTAGGGCCAAACAACTGTGACTCAGTGGTCATAGGTACATGTCAGTATTCAACTTCGCATCTGGATTCTATGCTGTCGAGGTTCCAGAGGAATCACGACCCTTCACAGTGTTCTACGTCAAAGGGCATGGATACCTCTGGTATAAGAGAATGCCAATGGGCCTGACGGGCATGCCATCAACATTCTCAGAAATGACAGCAACTAACCTGCATGATATATTAGCTGATAGTACGATGGAACTGTTTGTCGATGATGGAGGGACTGCAGCAAATACCTTTGAGGAGATGACGGAGAAACTAATGCGAATATTCAAGAGATGTCATGAGCACAATATTTCCCTTTGTCCCACAAAGTGTCGTCTATTCATGACTGAAACTATGTTTGCAGGTGCCATGATAGGACCCAAGGGTGTACAACCAGACCTGGCACAACTCACTGCGGCAGTCAGTTGAGAACAACCACCAGATGCACTGAACCTCGAATCATTCCTAGGACTCACCAGTCACTTCCAAGACCTAATACAGAACTACTCCAGATGAGAAGGACATCTACAAGATATAGTTAAAGCTGCACCATTGATGGTCCCATATACAAAGAATACATACAGACACACCTTGCGCAATTTCAAACTCGACAGTTTATGGGCGGAGCAACACACAAAGGCATTCTTGGACCTTAATGCTGCCCATGTGTCAAAACCAATATTGCAAGCCCCAAGGTACGACAGCTCAAACTTCGTAGTGACATCTGATGGCTGCGCCAAAGGGTTTGCAGCAGTGTTGTCCCAGAGAACCCGCATGCAAAATCCAACAGGCAAATGACTGGCCGGAAAGTCCAAGTGGCTGTATATTAAGGCTTGAAAGCTTATGTAAAGTTACGCTCCATATCCGGAATTTTACTTTTGCACCACCTCTTGATGCAAACTGCTATAAAGTTAACCAAATACCACCCAGTTGACCTGAAGACACTTGAGAAATTTGAAATTTCGACAAGACAACGCCGTCTCACTCTGCTTGAAAGCTCAAAACTTCGTGCCTCTAGATATTTGTTTCTATACTGCCATGCCGAAAGTTTCCAGCAACAAGTTTAAAACAAACTTAGCGAAGCAAATTCCAAAACTTCTTGTTCTGAAACACGGTCAAAAGCGTGTAATGGTCAACCGACACAAGTCATATAAGGTGGGTGGAACAACTATTGAAATCTTCAAAATGGCTCATCAACACCATAAGCTCATGCTTGACAGTGCATGTCAACATTTCCCAACTATTCCAAGGGACGCTGTGACATTTCAGACTAACCAACTTGATATTTGCGAAGGTCACTATGTGGACATCACAGCTGGAACATGGGACAAAATAATTGACTCACTCACATTTGTTGAAGTGACTCGCGCGGAGATTCCACTGCCCATCTCACTTCCGCCTAGTGACGCTAGGGCCATTTCATTGCCTAACAACCAGTCCACATTGGCTCAGCCTCAGGTTAATGATCGCTCGTATGCACCCCAAATCTATGATTATGTCTACTGAAGTTGAGACCACGCAGCAGCAAAAATGACAAGGTCAGGGTCAAATTGGTACTGAAATCTGGCGATATTCTTCCTGTTACAATGAAGAGGTCCAAGCGTGTGCAGAGTCTTGTTGATATTGCTGCTCGCACGGAGGGACAATGTCCAACTACATATAGAACGGTTTGGGACGAATCGAGAATGGATCATGCTAGGAGTATCGGATCGTACGATATTGAGGATGGAGACCTTATCTATCTTTATGAGGAGCAGGTTGGTGGAAAGCCAGTCATCTATCTATACTCGCCCTCCGATGTCGACGTTTCTGTCAAATTATCCCTCAGTCCTGAGTGGAGCTTCTCCGCTATTTATCCTGTCGTCACCCTGAAGCAAGAAAACCGACAGCATATCGAATGGAACGTACGCACCCACCAAGACGGGAATTTGACTGAAAGGAACACCGGTTTAGATGTATCCTACTTATTCTGGGAGGCAGAGTGAGTTCCCTCATGTAGAAATCACTCTCAGTTCACTCATACGAATCTTCACAGGACAAATTCGGATGCATTTCCCCGTCCGCCAGCATCCAAACCGCAATCGGTGGATGTATTCAGTCCCACATCCAGCACTCTCGGCGACACGGATTCCATTGTCATCTCAGTCGACAAAGTCACCGTTTACCTCGATAAATCACTCAAGGCTCTGGGACTTCACACCGAGGCCAGAACATCCTTTATCACGTACGTACATATACGCGTCTCTGAATATCGTACTGAAACTGATCACTGCTATGGCAGCTACTGGCTACCGTCTATCCTCAAGCATGAATACATCGCCCTTCGATTTGTCCCCCAACTCGCGTATGAACGTGCCGCTTCATTGAGCATTTCTCCGCAACCTGACGTTGTGACTCGCGTATTCATGTTGTTCAAGGGTATCCGCAAAGAACACTTGGCGGATTGGTCTCACGCGCAAATCCAAGCAGAGAAGGACGTCTCATGGTGGGTGGACGTGGCAGGAGTTGTCCTTGCAGAAGCCAGTGATATGGTCTTGTTCAGGGTGTTGGAATGGGGTGGGATGGAGGTTCGGATTCGATACGCCACCAATCTCACTTGTATGTTTAGGACTCTGGGTGTTGCAAGTCACTTCTCAATCATGTGCTGTTTGAATGATTAGCGATGGAAAATAAGTGAAACTTGAGGTTTTACTGGCCGTGCGGTGTGCTTTACTTCTCAGATTTTGGCTACACGCTTGTGGAATCATCAGACTATGGTGCAATTTTTGTAGCCTGCCCATGAAATTCCTGAACGTGATCGTCTTATGGTGACTCGGCTAGACGCAGGCTGCCCTGTCATGACACCTGTGCCAACATATGGTACTGTGCAGTGTGCAGTGCCACACAACCTCAGGCTATCAGTATTTTACTGATGGGCCTACACAATCTCATACAGAACTCCTCGATTTATGCAAGCTTCCAGCAAGAACACTCCAAAAATGGTGTTGGAAGTAAGTTAACAACGTCCGAGTCATGGCACTGGCAACTCGACTAGAATTTTCCTGTGGCCGCAAGGTTAATTAGTAATCTTGCTGTATATCAAAGCCCTGCAGTCAACGTAACGCGGCATCCTAAAACTAGTAGGTTCCCTGATGGCACCCTAAACGAAGGTGCGAGGCTTACGTTGATCCACCTGTCTGATTGCTATATGGATTAGACTATGAACTATTCAAATCAAATGTATTAACAAGCTGGCAGCACTGGACCCTGGAACAGTGAACTCGACCGAGCTGGGCACCCGACAAGTCTTCCTTTTCATGTAACATTGATCTTGCTTAGTACTAATGGTCCATGCCATGCTCTTTACTCATGTTCTCGCTTTAGGGATATCGTGCATCATTGTTCCGGTTGTTGCTTTGAGTCTAACTCGCAGACGTGTCTACCCTTTACCTCTGCCGCCTGGCCCTCGTCCGCTACCAATTTTGGGTAACGCGCTGCAATTAGATACTAAACGACCTTGGCTCACATATACTACGTGGGGAAAGACATATGGTTAGTAGCGAGCCAATAGCCTCATTGTCGAACTCTTAGATTCAAATTTATACTTCATCATAGGAAAAATTATTCACTGCAGCATACTTGGATCGACTTGATCATCATAAACTGTGAACCATCGCGCGGGAATTGCTGGACAAGGGGTCTGCAAATTACTCTACTCGACCCGTTATTCGCACCCGTGAATTGTATGCATTGATAGTTTCATTCATTGTTTTCTTCATCCACTGACGATGCAGAGCTGGGCTGACTTTTATTACTCCATTGCTTCCATATGGCGAGACTTTACGACAACATCGCAAATCATTTATACCCAAAGGTTCAAAGTTGTATGAGTCAAGGTGATAGTTAACTCATCTGTAGTTCAATCAGGTGCGATAGTCATGGTTAATCAGTGGTGTGTCGCAGTGGAGTTCATGTAATGGTGGCTTGAGCTGACCATGACCCAGGGCACTTTCTCGGGATGAAGACATATTTCCCGATGCGTCACGCTTCGATCCTACTCGTCATCTAACAGTTGATGGGAAGCTCAAGGACCTTTTCGTCAACCATTTTGTCTTTGGTCATGGCAGGTAAATATTCTACGCTTGCTCTCATTTTCAACTACTCACCGACCCTTGCAGGCGTCTTGCGCATCGATCATGCCAGAGACTCAAACGGACACAGGATTGAGGTGAAGCCAGAGTTCAGCACCGGCTTGGTGATGTAAGTGAACTGATATATATTTGAGAACCTGCGGCTGACTCTACCGCAGTCACTCAAAACCATTTCGTCGCTCATTTGAAAGCGTGAACCCTGCGAGGGAAGAACATATTCGAGTGATGATGAATTCGAAGTAGGAGTCGTTGAACTTGTAGTGGCCTGTCATATAATAGCACATAATTGTATATCAGCGCAGAGCACTGGATGGCAAGATTTTGCAGCTTCTGTCCCTGTCTCTGAACAAGAGAATTGTTTTCGAATCCATTGACCTTCAAAAACCAGATCCGTTCCATGATATCCTCGACTCCATAAGTCCTGTGGCTGTGGCTTGTAAACATTCAGGCACATCGCAAACTCTTCGAGCATGACGTAAAACTACTCACGCACCACTATAATACAATCGTTGTCCGCTAGCCCAAGCGGTGAATTCGAACCAGTGGTTTCCGTTCTTAATTCACCCGCGCTCCCCAGACGAGGCCTTGAGGAGTGTTACCATTCCAAAATAGATCGGCTCTCTGTCTTTCAGAAAAGTGTGTAATGACAGGTACTAGTGACCTCAGGCTGGTACCATTCCCAAATAGATAAATCTTTCAGAAACTACATAGCTTCGTACCTTTCTCTGGAACAGTTTGTGAGATCTAACTTTTACTAAATAGCGGTCAAATGGTAACGTGGTATCTGAAAGATAGAGAGCCGATCTAATTAAAGATTTCAGACCGGTAGCAGGTCACATTGCTTACTCACTTGATTCTATGTCTATGTCATCATACCCGAGTTCGAAAACCTAACTAAGTGCGGATATGACCGAACTAGTAGCGGAACAGCCAGAACTTACATTTTCTAATCCGGCTTAGACTGGCTCCACCCAGAGTCGGTGACATGATCTAGAAGTGTTGGGCTGATCCGAACATCAGCGCCCCAGCTTAGGGTGGGACGCAAGCAGGTGGAGCCGCCGGAAACCTGCTTATGAATTAGTGTTCATGCTAGATATACCACCATTCAGCGCTTCTATCGCTAAAATCAGCATAATGGAGATGGATATTTGATCTTACCTCAAGATCCTTGGTAGGGTGGGTGAAATAAGCATTAATTGTGGTGCGAAACCAAGCTCTCAATTGAATCAAAGTGGATTTGATTGGAAGACCATTAAGCACGCGGCTACTTGAACTAGAATAGAGCAGAATGGCGTCAGCAGACCTTGTGACTTACTACTGTTGTACGGTGTAGGCAGCCCATGATGGCGATATCCGGGCTAGCATGTGTTCCTATCTCTTTCAGAGCTTGACGTGTCCCCTTCATATTGGGAACTCGAAACTCTGCATGCCGTCTCCGAGGCTCCGCTTCCATAAGGTACCTTGCACAGCTGACTCTGGAATGATCTCTTGCAATCGCGGTGATATTTTTTGGTATCATCTACAGAAGAATGTGGAGTCCTGAGTGCCTTGGGCATGGTGTGTCGATGAAGGTATGACTTGTCGACACTAGACGCTAACAGAATGCGTGTTTTGTGACCTGCGCTTTGCCCACATTTCGTGCTTATTAGAGTATTAATCACGATTAAAACGATATATGACTTTTCATGATACACATGACAGGAAGGTGAAATGAAAGAAAGCACGTTCTCATTGAGAATGACCAGAATCATTTGTGAATCGTAACACGATCCGGGATGTGCGGGACAAAAAATCTTCCACACAGCAACAAGGAAGTAGTAGTAACTCGCCGACTCACTGTCACCGGTGATTTTACAACTCCGCAATTACATTCAATAAAGGTTAGTGAGTCGCTGTCGAAGACTTACTTATCAGCATCAAGGGATGGGATGCAGTTTCAATAATAGCATTGCGGATGGCATTCTAGAAACTGACCAGTTGGGGATGGTCACCATCAGTGAACTCATGACTCATCCATGATATGGTAGTCACGAAACTTACAGACCGATATAATTATGTTTTTATGCGCATATTAATACCCTATTGAAGTGTAGGTTTGCAGGGATCAATGGTCATTTTAAATTTATGAACACAAATGTATTCTAGCGCTTCGACGAATCAGCACATGAGGTATTATGTAATGATAAGGTTCAACAATCTTCAGACTTACCCTCAGTAAATGCAGACAACGCGGTCCGTTAGTCCACCTGCCTGATTGAAGTCAAGTCATGTATCAAAAAGCCGGAACAGCACTCTACCCTGGGCGTCTGACGAGTCTTCCTTCTCGCATAACGTTGGTCTTATCTAACGTGAATGGTTTCAACTTGTCTTTAATGAAAAAAGGTTCAATATCCTTATCCATGACAGATCAGAGCGAGAGAGACACTAAAGATTTACTATAAATACTGACAATTTTCCTAGACTATGTGTTCCTCATCTCGACGTTCACAATATGAATCCAGTGACCCCTGAAGTCATCATGTTTTCCACTGTTGCCCACACGACCACTCCCGGACCTGACTCTGAACCTTCACAATTCATTTTACCTGACCTCATCAATGATTGCCACTATCCCTTGCGACAGAATCCTCACCGCGATGTGGCGTCCCGTGCGTCCGATCAGTGGCTTACTGACGTGGCGCAACTTGTAGAACCCGAGATTGGAGAGTACATTGATGTGGACGCAGGCGCATTGGCTGCCCTTTCCTATCCTGATGCAGATGCTTTTCATCTCCGAGTCTGTTCTGACTTCCTTAACTGGTTGTTCATTATAGACGACTGGATGGAGTATGATGCCGTCGATGTACAGGCAATGCATGAAACCTGTATTTTGGCGTTCCGTGATCCTATCAATTTTGACATGGAACAAGTTGGCGTCAAGATGTGCAAATCGTATGCATATTTTTTTTACACCACACACTTTCTGAAAGTTACTATGCTGTTAGGATTTTCAGCCGCTTCAGGGAGACTGCTGGCCCTGGCTGCACAAAGCGGTTTCTCCACGGAATTGAACTGTTCTTCGTTGCGGTGGCTAAGCAGGTATACGACCGTGCTAAAGGAAACATGTATGATGTACAATCTTATATCACCATGAGGCGAGATTTAATCGCGCCAACAATGTCCTATTCCTTGATCGAATTCGTGGCTCAAATTGATCTTCCCGACGAAGTTATGTCGCATCCAGTTGTCAAGGCCTTGGAAGACGCGGCCACCGATCATATTGCTTGGGCTAATGTAATTCTGTTTCTGTTGTTGGATGCTGAGGCACCGTTGACATTACCGCCAACAGGACATCTTATCATACAACAAGGAGCAATCTCGCGGTAGCGCACCTTGGGAAAATATAGTTGCCGTTATCATGAACGATCAAGGACTAGACCTGCAAGCCGCCATTGACTACGTTAACCAGATGTGCAAACGTGCCATCCAGCGCTTCGAATCCAACCGTGCTATCCTACCCTCATGGGGAGAGAATGTTGACAGGCAGGTCGCTGTCTACATCGAAGGACTGCAGAACTGGATGGTCGGCTCACTTCACTGGCACTTTAATTCTCTCCGCTATGCTATCGATCAGGACCGAGTTGTCAAGCTACTTCCGAAAAGGCCCTTGTAGAGCCTAACGCCTAGTGCATGGCTTCTAGAGGTGAGATCGGTTGCACTTTCACGCACTGCGCAATTCTCATGACTAGCTCAGTGGAACATTAGTACATGATTCAGACCTGAAAATTTTTTAATATATGACATCCTACCTTCCTTGCTTTGTCCTATGCGGTTTCAAGTTTTCATTCAGCTCCTTGCATGTAACACTTCCAATTTATCTTTTGTATCACCACTGTATGTACATAGAATAGTCTCGTATCCTTGTACTAATCAAAGTTGTACCAGAACCGATTTGAACCTTATTGTGCTATTTGAAATTTCGGACCAAGACATCAGAGGCAATTAGAGTTAGCTTTGGTTTAGCATACTGCCGGGGGATTGAGCGTCTAAGACTGGCCCAACAACCAGCCAAATGTCTGAATTTCTGCGGAAGGGGTCCATGTAATACTCGTGATCGATCGAAATTCTCTATTGCACCTTTGCAAGCCAGACAAGTTCATTCAAAACACTCCCGCAGATTGTGAAGCACTGCGTCAGTTGGCGGCTAGTGTATAAACCACTGAGAAGAACAACTATTCCTTGGAAGTATTGCACCGCGCTCTGGCGTTGATAGCGCTTTCAAAGCGTCCACACCCAATCTAGCATCGAGAAACCTGAGCCACCTGAGGAACAATATGAGACAAAGGATCACCGAACAAAGGGGGGAAGTCTGAAAGGGAACCATATATGACAAGTTGGCTAAGACTCAGAGTAGTCAGAGCACCTAATCATCATCCAAATTATCTCTCACACGATGTCCTTCTCATTTGAGCAATTGTCGTTCTACTTCAAAGAATTCGTCCAAAGCCTCAAATTCCAGGTTCGAACCTTCATTTTTCAGTGTTACATAGCATACAAAAACCCACCTCAACATCACAGATTTCCTCGTCCCCCCAGGAGTCCCAGATCGATATCAAATGTCCCCCTAAAGAAAACTGTGAACAATATTACGGTTATTACATCACCCAAGACTTCATTCTCGCCTTCGAGAACGAGATCAGGAAGTTCATCGATCCTGCCGATTTTTATGATCCCACGTGCGCATCCTTGACTCGTAATTGGCTTTTGAAGGAGTTGCGCCTCCGTCAGTTGGATTATAAGTGTTGTATCGATCTGATCTCAGAGCCTGAGGATTCGGCGGATGAAGACTCGGAGGGGGAGGGAAAAGGGTTGGCTGATGGATTGGACGATACAAAGACTGACGAAGATGAAGACGGTCCAACTGTCCGCGAAGACACAAAGAAGGACGACACGAAGATCAATGAACAAGAGTCGAGTCATTATGAAGGCGATACAGCTTACTACGAAGATGAAAAGGACGACAATACAAAGACTGATGAAGAAAAATTAACTCACTATGAAGATGAAAAGGAGGACGACCCAAAGACTGACGAACGCAATCCAATTTACTTTGAGGACGAAAAAGAAGACGACCCAAAGACTGATGAAGATCAGGGCGATGAATGTCACTACGAAGACGAAAAGGACGACGATAGCAAGACTGACGAACACGAGGCCATCACCAATGACCACCATGAGGACACAAAGGAGGACGAAGATGAGGACTATACAAGCCACAATGATGGAAACGAAAGCTCGGTATTTGGAGACGCTGACAATGAATTCGAAGTTGAGTACGATGCAGAAGAGGTCGTGGTTGTCATCTCCGTTTGTTCAAATGATCCCGTCAGCTTCCAAGCACGACCTACACAAGCACAAATGGATATGATGACGACCTTACTCGGCCAACCGCCTCAGTGGTGGATGAGCTATAGCGACATTTGAATGTACGGTCAATAGTATGCAGGAACACCTTAATTAGTACTTACTACAGGCTCCCGGATCATTGATTCCCACTAGTGATGAGTCCTCGATATTGTAGCCGTGGGAAGTATAACACGATTTAATTCCGCTGGATATTGGGAAACCAGGCGTGTCACAACTGTGGCAGGCGCAAGGGACAGGGAGTCCAGAACCGTGTCAATTTCATTCACAATCACCTTACCCACCCAACCTTTCCAAGTACCTTC
>JABCPU010000553.1:0-39417 GCA_016800925.1 Suillus spraguei | reverse complement strand
CTCAAACCACAGGACCTCCAATTTACAGCCGCCCTTCCAACTATCAGCACACGTTCAGACACCATGGTGACGGCATCGTGCTGCAACCACCTGTAGTACCACGAGATGCCGGTCTGCCACCGGATCATGATGGTCGCTCCGCACCACTCGCTGGCCCAGCCATATCAGGTCATTTCAATCAATCACGCGCCCCGAATACGCCATCACCGGTAACTTCACAGGGGCCCCTGCCACACGCCCCGAACAAGCCGACTCCGAACCTCCTGGATGAGGAGACTGCCGATTCGTCACCTCCTGTGCCGCAGCTTCCCACAGTAGCACCGCCACGGCCACCAAACCCAGAGTTGCTCCGCTTGCACGCCCAAGTACATGAAAAGATCGCCTCGGAACTTGCTTCTCTGTCTCAGGTGATGCTTCTGGATGGTGAACGTCTGGGCGCGCAGCAAACGGACCTTCTTGCCGGAGAACCCGCAATCCGGGATGAGATGGGCCGTCTAGAAGCTGTTCGAGACGTTTGTAGTAATGTTTCTAGCAGACTGCGGAATACTGTTGATCAAGGGGAGCGCAACATAGCTGAATTGCGAAGGAAGGGAGATCCTGAAGTCGATGAGTTGATTTGTTCCACGAGCATTGTACATAACCAGTATGGGATACTTTTTTTTTGTTGATGAATGTGACCGGGTAGTACTGACCGGTGTGAATTTGACAGGCTGATCAACTTGGTTGCTGAAGATAATGCCATAGAAGATACAATCTATCATCTCCATAGGGCTTTAAACACCGGGCGTATTGATCTAGAACGTTTTTTGAGGGTGAGTCTTTCAAGGTTTCATATCACCTAGACTGAGGGGGGTTCTATCTTAGAGTACGCGTGTACTCGCAGAAGAGCAATTCACAAAGAGGGCACTGATGGAAAAGATTCAACAGGGCATTCTAACGTGATTCTACAGCTAATTACAATCAGGGTCGTAGAAGTTGATAAGGATGGCTCGATAGTGTATTTGCCTTATTCGTAACATCCGGGTCTGTGCCTGACAAGGTGGAACGAGTGACTCCGACACAAACAACAATATTCGATCAGCTGCTACTGTTTCACTTCATCCTTTTGCGTCTGAAATTGAACCTTCCGAAATTCTGGTCCACCACTAGATCCCACCCATCGCCAGACCCGTAGTTCGTCCCCGCCTTGTACTTCTTCAAGGTTTGCTCTCACGTTAGCATTCCCTTCCACCACACGCTCCACCTGATCCCATACTCTTCTTCGAGCTGAAATTGAATGTTCATCCTGCAACATCAGATCACGAAGTTGAAGAGAAGACAAATACGGCTGCGGTGCCGTCACTGGATCCGTGTGGTGCGCAAGTTCTTGATTACGCAAGGTATCAAGTGCGATTTGCACTAATTCTGCCACACGTCTCCCCTCCATTTGGCGAAGTGCCCGGGACCGCTTTACGAAATACAATGTGCACGCACATGCAATAGATCCTGAAACAAAGTGTCATGAAACTTCGGAACATCGAAATGAATTAGTGAGCCTTACCATACACAGACGCTCGCCACTCTTCCCAAAACTCCCTAGACTTAACAGTAAGTTGGCATTTCCAGGTCAAGCGTGGCGTCTTGTGAGCCAAATAACGGTTCCCTCTGCTTCTCATTTAGAATGTTAAAGATGCGCACCCATAATGAATCAACTCACGTGCTGTCCTCTCCAAATATCACTGAACCCCATTGGACCAGCTGTTGTATGGCTTCATTGAATGTGTCATCAAAATTCGCGAGAAGATGCGGCTGCCGGGTGTCATAGGCTCATTCATTTACAGAAATGCTTTGGGAAACTTACAGCTGTTTTGTGCTTCATTGTATTCTTCAGAGTCTCGATCTCTAGACCCCATTTCATGGCCTCGCCCCCTTCACTATCATTGACGATCTCTCGACCTTGCTTTTCCCCGATGCACACGCGTCTCCCTCGTTCCTGACCGAGAAGTGCTTCTATCGCTTTACCCAAGGCGCCTATATTCCTTTTTCGTTTCGGATCTTCACTGCAACGTGGGGGAAACGCAACAGGTCCTAAACCTGGTAAACCATTCGTAACGTTACCAATCAAGTTCCATATGGTTTCCGCTAGAGGGGTTGCGGTGCCGAAAGGTGATATGATGCCAAGAAGAGGGTGCGGACGCGATACATAACCAGGGTTACAAACTACTGAATGTTGCGTACAAGTTGCAAATTCTGGACAATGAGCACATGTTGAAGGATGTAAGGCTGGAACAAATGGTCGAAATGGACACGGAATTCCATCCTTGAACAACCCAGTATCCGATATGACCGACGGCAGATATAGAACTGTCTTATTGTCTTTGTTACAAGCTTGAACTGCGTCCCGCTGTGCCTCAAGGTCCCGTAGAGCCTGACTAGTATTGCTGCCAGTATCACAGTAACCGATGACAGATGACTCGTCTTTGTACTGCTTCACAAAGTAGGAACCGGCGACCAACGCAATTAGGTAGACAAGTGTCAAGAAACGAGATCTAGAGCCCTGCAGCGGAGGGGCTGGACGCCGGTAAACCAATCGGTCGCCACCACTTGTATGATTGGATACGGCAACCTCTAGCGAATCAGGCTCCCCAAAACTGTCGACTTGGCTTTCATCAGGAGTCTGCTCATCAATGACATCTGTGGCGTCATCAAAATCTAGACCGCGGACGTCGACCTTGCTTGGATACGGTCTAGACCGATGTTCGATGGGACTGAAACGGACCGTTTCCGACGGTGTCGAGATTCGGGGCGTTCGTGGCATCGCAGGGAGTTCTGGTTCAAACTTTGACTGCGGAGGAGAACGCTGTAGATCTACTGGGAAGAGAGGAGGTTTCGGAGGAGATAAAGATGGAGATGCTTGAGGAGGTGCTGACATGGAGTGGCGTGACTTCCTGACAGAACCACTTTTCCGAACACTTGGAGGGCGCACAGGCGAAGATGATTCAGCCCCAGACTGGAAAATGTTATTGTCCTCCCATCCACTGTCATCTGCAAGCTTGAGACAGGGTCAGACAAATACCAAACAGCAATATTCGCTCAATTACCGATATTCTGCGCGCTTGCGAGCCAGCAGCATGTGACTACATAAATGGTTAGTGCACCTTATGATCGAACATGGCGCTCGCTCACACTCTTCTTGTTCCTGCCCACCTTACGCAAGGGTGGATCTTCTTCAGGTTCACTTTCCTCAATGACTGAGGGCTGCACGCTGTGCGGGCGATATTTTTATGTCCGCCACCGAGGCTGGGTTGTGCCGACGAACGACGGCGCTTGGGCTGAGGAACACGACATTAGGATGGACATGACACTATCAGGAAATAATGTCCATACCGGATCCGGTCGAGGTGGTGGTTCGTCGTCATCCGACGGTGCACGTGAGACTCTCCTGGAAGATCGCCTTGGCTAATTTTCATTAACAGGAGAAGAAGCACAGCAGTTATACCAAGAAAGTACCTTAGTGGCAGCAGTAAGGGGTTTCCCTGTCATGCCATCTGTTATTCCATCATCGCTGGCAGCACTGTTTTCCTTCTTCAGTCTGTCCCTCTTGAACTTTGCTGCCTTCGGCTTGACTTCATCGAGGAAAAGTTGGACCAATTTTGGTTTGGTGTAAGGAGTCGGAAACCTAATGTTGTGATACCCAAGAACACCAAGAAGTTGAGATACTGTAAGGGTAGCAGGATCAAATTCAGGATTGAGATATTCGCCCAGGCCGATGACCTGAGCTGCGGTCATGGCCCTCGACATCGTGGAGTGTGTTGAAGCCGTTGCCGTGACTTGTCACGGCAAACGCGGCGTCACATACACGGTCACATGCTCTAGTCACACTCTAATAGTTGTCACGGTCGCTGGACCCACTCACAGAGTTTGTTTAAGGCCGAGGCCGATGCTAAACGTGAATAGTCACCGGAGTCGTTTACATACACGCACACCTATTTAGGACGTTAAAAGGAATGGCTCGGATCTTTCAACTCCAGTGAATGGTGAGTTAGGGATCTCTAACGGATTCTTATTCGCATTAAGAGATATCAATGTAGGTCCCTGTGGTACCTTCAAGGCGGTGCTTACGATGTCGCGGAAATTTGTCGTTATATAGGCAGAGAGCGGTGCTAGCAACAGCTGCGAGGGGGTCATCCACATCCATATCTGATCAATTCATTTACGAAACTGAGGGTGTTATTATGTCTTACAACTCCTTAATGTCAAGCTTAGGACGGAATGGTCCCGAAGGGCCGAACCATTTTCCGTCAACCTATGGCGTATGACGCAGCATAAGACACTCCGAGAGGCCCGTACCAACTGTTTGAAGAGACTCACCATACGGCTCCAGTAAGCCCAAGGGAAAAAGTCCTACATAAGGTACAACAATAAGCCTATTTTTAGGAGCCACAGTTCCAATTGTACTGCGTACCTTTTTTAAGTGATAAAATAATCTGAGGGATTTGGCAGGTTCAATGCAATGATGTAAGCGGGAATCACAAAGTACAAACCTTCTCCGCTTTGTCTGATCGCCCAGGTAATTAGCAAAAGTCTCTTTGGGTACAAGTCCATACTTGAACTCCGCTAGCATCAATTCCCCATACCCCGTCAAAAGCTAAAGATGGAATTTAGTCTAGTAGATAATGTTATAAGGAGGTAGACGGACCGGGCAACTGGTATAGCCATCGTACTTGGCACTACTCACTTTGCCGGTGTCCATAACCGAAAATAGATTTTCCGTCAAGACAGGGGCTTGGGATGTAATAGCGGCAATTGTTTTGCTAGTAGGCAGGGAAGAGCAGTCACCCAAGGCAAATATGTTTCCAAATTCGGGTTTGACATGACGTAGAGTTGCCTGATCGATTTCTACCCAACCCGCTGGGTCAGCAATGGGCGATGCTTTGATAAAGTCTAACGGTCCCATCGGCGGTGTAACATGCAGGAGGGTGAAATCACGATCCACAGTCGAACCGTCAGCTTTCTTGAAAGTTGCTTTCCTGTTCGCTACATCGATGGAAATCAAGTCATGTTGAAACTCTGCTCCGATACCCCGCTCAATGCGCAGGGCGCTCAGGGCATCTGAATACTTCTTGACGCCAAACATGGATGGCGTGCCAGTCATGAAATCGATTTTAATGTTATTTCCTCGCCCAGATTTTTGGTATCTGTGCCAGGCCATCCACATGATTTTCTGCGGAGCTAGAAAACGGTAAGCAGCACCATCGGGGAGACATTTGACTTACCTCCTGCGCATTTAATGACACCTGCAGGTTGGGTAAAAATAGCATTTCCGGACCTGAGAGAATCCACGTCATGCCAGACTTTGTCACAGGTATTATAGGAGTATATTGATGAGACACCAGAAGAAGGATCGGCGAGAGCCTGCGGCAAGCCAGCGATACCGTCCCAGTTCGTCTTCATACCTGCCGCTACTACAAGCGAATCATATAAATTTTCCGACCTGACGTTGTCATGACTGACGAGGATTCCGGATAGAATGACTTGACATTCTCGGCGATGTGAACAATATGTGGTGGGAATAGGGACGCGAGCGGTCGTCTGGTATCTGTTTTAGAGCCAAGACCAGCACCGACCAAAGTCCTGAAGGATGCGTCATGTTTCGTATGACAGAATTGATGATTAGAAACCGCACCAGCCAGGCTTGAAAGGAGGAGTCATTAAAAAGTAGTTCGCACGTTACTGATTCTGAGCGCTTACTTGATAGTAGTGATAGTCTGCTGCGTCAAGGACCACTACGTCCCCTGCATTCAGAGGCTTTCCAGCAGCCTTGAAGCGGTTATATATCTGATTGGCAACAGCCAACCCACCAGAACCTGAAGATTCATCAACGTTCATTCAAAGAACTCCATCGACTGTGTGCACCTGCTCCGACAACAAGCACTCGAAACTTTTCCTTGGTGCTCGTACTAGCATATCTAGCTATAGCACGCGGACCTGCTACGCGCCGACACGCAGCTAACATGTTTGACATGGTGGTAGTGAAACGAGGTGCAAGCACTTCAGGGTACTAATGCCGCAATAACCTGAAATCGATCAGCCGCCCGCCGGTGCCTGGTGTCGATAAGAAAGTTATTACATAATTGGTGAGATAAATCTGAGGTTTTCATTGAAACAGCACCCACATGGATTACAGCTTTCAGGGGTGTTTCAATGAATTGATTTTGAAAAACTCGGGGAGTATAATTTAACGAATCAGGATACGATGTCAGATACGCTTACTACTTACTATTATGTAAGCGCCTTCTTGGTAGCAAGCTCAGATACTTCGCACCAACGACACTCCTTGTTCTCATTTACGTCTCATCCAGCTGGACTGGACACTGTACATTAATATTCTTTTAATCTCTTTGTTTTTTTGTTTCATACATCGCTCACGCGCTGGTCGTTCATGCAATCAAACCGTCCTCCCCTCCAGGCTGGAAAGCTTGGCCTTCCAAGTTCTCCCGCATCCACGCGTCTAAAGAGAGACGCGCCCTTTGTGGAATGTCACTCGCGAAACCAGAGCCAGCCCATTGCGTTCACCACTACTCGCCCGTTACGTCCTCATAGACCCTCAGTATCGGGTCCCGCCAGTGCCGTACTTGTTGCCCGGGTATCCGCTCGCTCTGGGCCTCGTGCTATGGGAACCATTATTGGCTCTCGCTCCCAAACTCCTGCAGGCAGCCGCGACTCGAGCACTTCGGCCGGTTCCGAATCATCTGCTTCATCCCTCTCATTCCAGGGGAGAATAAATAGTCGGTTGTCTTCTTCCACTAGTTTAGATGAGCACTTTGAGTCGCCAAAAAAATCTACTGGACCCGTTATATCACTCAAAACTGATTCGGATCAACATGAAGGTTTGCTATTCACAGTCTCATATCTCACTGTTTTGTTTATACTGTACTCTCAGACCTCCAGCATGGTAGATATTTTTCAATATTGGAAAATGGTGATAGCATATGGAATCGTGTCGCTGCGGCTGCCAGTGTCTTGACAGTCAATGTCAATAAAGCGTGGTATTCAAGGATCGGAGCCTCAGAAGAGGAAGGTAGGTGCATGCTAATCATTACTTTTTGCTGTCTTCCTCACTTCTCCATCGTAGAAACGGCTCCTGGACGTGATTCGCATTTGATCCGCGTGATGAAGGCCTATCACCTTGCAAAGGCCCATCATCCTTCAGAACTTCCTGAGTGGCTCTTTGACGAGCGCGAACGGAAGCCATCTCTCAGTTCTCGCTTCACAGAGTCGCCAAGAGGTGGAGCATCTGATGCTCAACCTCTGCGCCCTTCAGCGCTGCGTCATGTTTACAACGACGCGGCCTCTCGTGTACCACGAACATCTCACGTCCTCGCTTCCCCAGAAAAGACAGGTCCATCAAAGGCTACAGTTCGCTTGAAGGCATTCAGGGATGCAAAGCGCGCTGATTTGGGTGTGCGACACGTTTCTTCCAAATCAGAAAGCTTGTCCTACTCTCCGTCACGAATTCATACCAACGTGGATGCACCCTATAATGACAGACGACCCCTGCTGTCGGTGCAGCCATCACAACCAGGCGCATTTTGATTCAGTTGGCATGCCAGTCTTTCTCAGTCTGAAAGCGTAAGTTTCTGTGAGCCATGGATAAAGATTTTTTTATACTCTATGTAACTTGGGTGTCATACATGTATGCACGAGTGTTTTGGTGAATGTACTCAGTTGACTGGGCGGTGTACGAATACACCCAGATTTTATTTTATGTCTGTTAATGGTAAGCTCCTTCCAAATCAAATACCTGTGAATGTCAGTGTGCTGACATCGTCATTGGAAATTCACAAGTCTGACAAAATAATGAGACCTTGGTTGCGATGAAGATTTCACAAGTCAAGCTCTGCACCGTTCAACTTCTACTGCTCGTGCCACAGCGTGTCGTTTCCAGAGAGACCAGCTGAGACCGAGACAACCCCGTTAACCAGCTTTTCAGGCGACGACAACAAGACCTACTTCTCAATGTCTAATTACCTACCTTATCTTCAGAGTAGAATTTAATATTCCAGGAGCAGCTTACTGTGGATGGAAACTGTGCTGTGAATTAACCAGGAAACCTACAGTCTGATCTTGCACGTAAGATCTGTCCGACAAGTGACTCCAGTTGCAAGGCGGAAATAGGTGACAACGTGTCCGATCTTTCGATCGAGAATTATTCACTCCGAGTTCGAGTCGCTATGGTGAGTTCTGACACAAGGGCAATACAGTCCTACTTAAACCTCGGCCCCTGACTGTCAAGTCTCTCTTTACTTTTTCGACCTCTTCATCGACCTTCTGTCTCCTTTCTGTTGTCTTAGTCGAGTTGACTCTCGGCTCGTACACTTCGGGGTTCGTCCGAGATTTTCTTTTGCAGCCTGAGCTAACCTCGGCTTATGGTGCAGATCACTCTCTTTGATAGAGCAGGACTTCACTACTCCTAGAGGGAGCACTACGTGCGCTCGGGTCGCCAGTAGTCTTTGAATAAGGATTTTTGTGTTTTTAAAATGATTTTTATTACGCCTCTTCTAAGCGCTGCAGCGATATGCGCCACCCTGGTGGAGGCTGTTTCTCAATTTGATAACTTCCCCGGCATGAATCACCTGCGTATGTGTTTCCCCCCCTTGTTTGAGATTTTTCTCACTCAAATGGCAGTCCTGCCTCAAAGACCATACCCGCCATGGGCGCTATGATCACCCCTCGCTCCGAAGGAGGTTCATACGGCGATTCACCGGGAGGCTCACAAGGTAGTATGTCACAGCCAGGCGGTGGTTACATGGACACGAGCATGACAATGGCAACGACGTCTTATATGGAAGGTTATGGTGGCATGCAAACGTCCATGACAATGCCCACAAGTTCTGCAACGAGCGACTGCAGCAGTATGTCCAGCATGAGTGACTCCGGCTACATGGGCAGCGTGATGACAACTTCGACACCCTGCACCACGTCGACTGCCATGAACACATACTCTACACCCATGTACGGCTCGGGCAGCTATGGAGGTGGTGACGGTGGTTCAGGATATCAGAACTGCATGCAGAGTGAGTTTGGGCGAAATTTGGTCAGCGACAACATACTAATACTTCCATTCAGTGTGTGCTGCTTCTTATGGCGCTCCTCCGATGGCATCCTCCTATACGTGGTCCGCTCCCCCGCCACGACTACTGCAGCGAGTGGTTCTGGTTGTACGCACACCATCATTGTTGCTCCTACCCAGGGCGTTCTGCGTTATGTGCCTTTTGCCATCAATGCATCTGTTGGTGACACGGTCGCATTTGTCTGGAATGCCAACACACACACTGTTACGAAGTCATCCGAGCTGGCGGTAAGTCCGTTCATGAATATCGATTTCGAATAAATATCTTATATGCTTTTTAGATTTGTAATAAAACTTCGGACATGCCATTTGCTTCTGGGGTGCAGAATAAGAGCTTCGTTTGTATGTGTCTGGGGCTAGAAAATTGATGGAGAGACTGACCAGCCTCCTAGTCACCCAACAGGTCAACGACACCGATACAACATTCTACTACTGTGGAGTTCCTGGACACTGTCAAAAGGAATGTTCGGTATCATGTATGTTTTTTTCTTGTCTGACGTGGCAGTTACCTGACTCATAATCTCAGAAAACCCTCCAAATGCTCTCATGGGTGGTGATGCAAGGGTCTCCAGTGTGATGCCTGTCATGGCTTCGAATGTGAGCACTGGCTATATCTTGTTGATTCCTGATCTCAATTATCACCAGAGCTCGAACATGACTGCGATGGTTCAGTACACGCAGATGGTGACGGCGAACAATACCATGGCTGGCAATTGGGGTGGAAACATCGACATGAGTGGTATGCCTCCGTTCGTCCTACCAATATGTGCTCGAAAATGTAATGTAAGTTTCTAATTTTGCTGTCGTGCCGCCCGACATGACACTCACGTATCTTGCACAAGGTATACGCGAACCTTCTTAGCCGCCAACCCAGAAGTTTTGTCAGCAGAAGGCGTTGTCGACCTGTCTAGCGCGGGAACTACGCCTCTCATAGTTCCAAATGACATTACCGCTGCTGCTACCAATTCTTCCACATCTTCTGGATCGCCGACTACAGGGGCTACTGGTAGCAGTACTAGCAGCCACTCACCAACCTCGACAGGTGGTGCTAGGAGCCTCGGTTCATCAAGCATTCTCGTCAGCGTTGTTGCCGCCTCCCTGGCATTCGTCCTATGAACGTCCAATTGTGGCTGGACTTGAAGTTGGTCATCATTCTATTCTCTTTTATTTGCTGCAGACTGTTCGTCCTCTTACGCTACGCTCCTAGCCAACTAGAGTAATACTGTTCATTATACGCTTTTTTCACCAGCCAGGTGCTGTGTTTTGTTTTGAACCATACTTAGCTGTCATCTTTGCATTAGCTTGGGTAGAGACACAGAAGTGGAGTAGTTATACAGAAGCTGGAATCCCAATGGAGTCGGACGAGATCGGTTGGATACCATGATAAATGAAGTCCGGCTAAAAGCCAAATATATCGTCGATCTCGTCTCGTTTTTCCTTGACCTTCTTTGATCGTCCTTGATCGACAGGAGTAGATGATATTTTGCGTTTTGTAGCGATCTTATCTTTTCGAGTAGACGATGTGGTAACGGCGACCTTTTCTACCACTAATGACTAATTAGATACAATGTTGCAAGCACATCGTGGGGAGATGGCAACATACCGACTGTAGCTTGCAAGGAAATGCTCCCATTTTTTACCATAACGGCCCTAGCATCGACTGGTGTGGATGATGGTAGGTTAGGCGTCTCCTCCCTGGAAATAGCCAAACCAAAATCCTCCAGGTGAGTAACTGGATCAATCGTAGGAAGAATTGGCTGGCCAGTCTGACGAGACAATGGATGTTCCGACGTCTTCGAAGACGTCAATTCACCCACGAAACTCGGTTTGTGGGTCGGCTAGGAGATCACAGTTAGAATCAGACAGCAACTGGTAAAGATAGAATAATTTACGTCGATAACACTCAGTACGCGCTCACAAGCAGCCTCACAGCCTCGGACACAACTACCCATTTCAGCCGACAAAGTCGCCATTCTTGAAGCAAGTCCAGCAAATAGTACGATTAGCTGGATGAATGCACCAGACTGCATTGCAAGCGAACAATGGCTTTACCAAGCATGAAGCAATTAGAGATGCACAGATTGTCAATGACTTACTAATAAGCTTCTCGAATTCGCTCAGAGGTCTGTAGACAAACATCATTAGGATGACGTCCAGTAGCACCTGTTTACTCACTTTGAGGATCAGGCAAGAATACGCCTTAAACCTCTCAGTAATGAAAGATACATATGACCGACTTGGGACGTAATTCCAAGACCCTCTCATCGATTTTTCGCTGCAAGTGCTCGATCACTTCGTATCATTCGCAACCCGGATGAAATATCACACCTCTGAACAACAGTAGCACCATAGAACGATGCTCTAAGGAGGTGCACATCCTCGGTCATATTTGCTTCTAGCAGCCGCCAACCATATCGTCTGATCTCCGAGATACGCTTGAAGAACAAAGCTGGTCGATGCTGATTTTTGCTTTTGTAGTAAAGCCTTTCGAGCACCTGCATTTCATCCTGGTAGCTGGCCAGAGCGGCTTGCAACCGACGTGAGCATGCTTTCAGATCTTTGAGAATGCCATCAACAGTAGAGTGCAAGGAATTATCGAGGAAAGCCCTTTCTAAGAAAGAAGTAGTTATTGGAGCATGACTGCGCGCGCGTCGTGCACTCATTTCGACCCTAGGATAGTTTGGTAGAGTGTTCTGAAATCAGGTCCATCTGTAGTCGTCGGAAGTAAATTGTGAGTGACAGTATTACGTACGTTGCATACGTAGCAAAGTTGACAAAGTAGTAAATACCCTGTTAGCAGCAGCGCAGCTTCCGGGTTCTTTCATTCTTCAATCCATTGAGTAGTAATTACAACAGCTGCACAAAGGCCTGAGGACCGGGTTGTAATGTCCACGCAACAGGGTCAAGATGCCAAGTTCTTCCAGCGCGGAAAGATCGAGGTGCGGCACTTAGACGGGTCGACTGTAACTTGGTGACTAACTGGATCATGTAGGAGTTCCGCGCTGAGCTGCAAGCTGCGGAGGCAAAGGATAAGAAGTTCCAGAAACGAAAGACCGTTCTGAAGAAGATTGTAGCAAACATCACGATGGGTAACGACAGTGAGTAATCAAAGTCGCGATATCACTCACTCACAGTACTTATGCGGCATATATCACAGTGTCACCTCTTTTTCACGACGTAATTCAATGCATTGGAACCCCGTTATTAGAGATTAAGAAGAGTGGGTAGACATATCTTCATGGTTAATTCCATGCTGATATCGTTACAGTGGTATACCTTTTCCTCGTCAGCTATGGGCGTTCGAAACCAGATCAAATACACCTCGTCATTCCTAGTTTCCTACAGGTATTAAGTCCACATTTGTTGCACCAGCCTCGTTGCTCTAATGTGCTATAGGATTGTAACGATCGTAACCCTCTCATACGAGCACTGGCAATCCGAACAATGTCATATATTCCTATAGCAGTGGTCACAGAAGCGCTCAGTGATCAACTGCGACATTGTCTCAAAGATCGTGACCCATATGTTCGCAAGACTGCTGCGATATGTGTAGCGAAGGTCTATACTGCTGACCCTCGCAAAGCCGAACGTAAAGGCTTTGTCGAACTTCTGAGAGACATGTTAATTGATGAGAACGCAACTGTGGTTGCAAACGCTGTGGCGGCATTATCGGAAATCGGAGATCGTCAAGACGGCGTCATATTCAAGCTTAACTTGACCATTGCAAACAAACTCCTTAGCGCATTGGGCGAGAGCTCTGAGTGGGTGTCTAGTCACTTCTACTCTACAGAGACTTATGAATGGCTTTCAAGATGGGGTCAAATTTATATCCTTGATTCTTTGTTGCGTTATGTTCCAGAGCAGCACGCAGACGCCGAAGTGATGGCTGAACGTGTAATAGTGCAATTACAGCATGCCAATTCTGCCGTGGTGCTGACGACCATCAAAGTTCTGTTGTATTTGATGAATTATATAGGTGATCGTCGATTGATAGACTATATCTGCAAAAAGATGGGCCCTCCACTTGGTAAGTAGGATTCTGAGTTTCCTGGGCTGCAGGAACTAACAGAGGATACTTGAAGTCACATTACTTTCCTCTGGTCCTGAAGTCCAATACGTTGCCCTGCGAAATATTTTATTGATCATTCAACGACGACCCGCTGTTCTCAAAAACGATGTCAAGGCCTTCTTCTGCAAATACAACGATCCAATATATGTCAAGCTTGCCAAGCTTGAGATAATGTACCGCCTCGCTCGGGAAGAAAATGCCCGAGAAGTTCTAGCTGAACTAGAAGAGTGCGTTAGCATATTATCCTGCGTCAACGTGGACTAAGCAGCTGCCGCAGGTATGCTTCTGAGGTGGATGTTGATTTCGTCCGGAAGGCTGTCCGGTCAATAGGTCGTCTCGCCATCAAAGTGGAACCTGCTGCAGACAAGTGCATAGAATCGTTACTCAAGCTCATGGAGACAAAAGTGACCTATGTCGTCCAAGAGGCAGTAATCGTCACCAAGGATATTTTCCGAAGGTACCCTGGGAAGTACGAGGGCATCATTCCAAAACTATGTGAGAACCTTGATGCATTGGATGAACCCGAGGCGAAAGCTGCCATGGTATGGACATTGGGCCAATTCGCAGACAAAATAGACAACGCCGATGAACTTTTGGATGACCTCGTGTACAACTTCCTGGATGAACCAGCTGAGGTGTGTATAGTATAGCTTTCTGTTTCACTCCCAAACTTTCTGAGATACTTTTGTCAGGTCCAACTCGCACTTCTTACAGCTGTCGTGAAACTTTTCATCTACAAGTCACAATCTGAGGTTACGAAGGCGCTTGTTCACAAAGTATTAAAATGGGCAACGGAAGATATTGATAACCCTGACTTGCGAGATCGTGGTTTCATGTATTGGCGTATGCTCGCGATGAATCCGGCGGTGGCTGCTGAGATTGTGCTTGCAGAAAAACCTGCAATTACGACTGATTCAGATCGCATGGATCGTGGGGCTCTTGACCAACTATTACTGCATACTGGCACAGTCGGAAGCATATATCACAAGAATCCAGAGGTGACAGCGTCTGACATCTTTATTCATCATTTCTGACACTTGTGTGTGATCACAGACATTCATTCGAAACGCAGCGGGTAGAGCATTGGTTGACAGCCCTGCGTTGAATGCAAACTCCAGGGCGGTGCTCGTCACGCTAGCACGACCGCAACTTCCACCAATGATTATCAATGTATCAGGGCCTGGTCCTGTCGAACCTACGCGACCATCACAGCCTAGTGAAACAGCAAACAATATTCCCCTTCCAACTATTGTGGAATCTTCACGGAGTGATGAACGGGATTTACTAGACGTTGACGGTGATGATGGCGCGGGTGGCGATAGCGGAGAGGGGTACCCGGAGGGTGATGACGGCCCAGTCACCAAAGTCACAGATCCATATGCTTCATTGGGCGGTGCATTTGGTGGTTACGTGACGGATGTGCCACAACCTGTGGTAGGCGGGAGTCGTGGCGGTGATCTGGATGACTTACTATTCTAACAGCTTTACATTTTGTTTAATCGTTTACACATATCTGTATTGACACGTAGACAAGGATCGATTGGGTATTTCCGCACCCCTTCAAAGTATAAATGGAGGATCGCTGTACTAGTCACTGTGAATCAAGAGAATGCAGAATGAATCTTGCCAGCCATTTGTGAAATGGTAGTTTTAGGCCGTAATGAGTTATAGTGCTGAGGGAAGATGACAATAGTCAGCATGTCACATTCTTGATGAAACATGGAAGCATACCTCCCCTAGCCCATACATTCTTCTATGGAAGCTGATCCGAATTACCTTAGAAAACGGTCGAGGTGGATCCGGATTGTGTTCGACAATCCGAGGGACACCACCCTGTACCACATGTATGGGAACATTATATACTCGACTGAGCGCCAGGATCTCTGGTTCTCCACCCCAGGCACCGGTGTCTTTGATCGTCATACAGTACTGCTCAAATTGTTGTGGGGTCATCAAGCCTGTGCTTGTTGCTCCAACACCATCTTCGCCAAACGCAGATGGTAGGAAAGGTAGAAAGTCATCTGGGTGAGTGTAGATGAAGTTCGATGCAGCAGCGCGGACGGTAACGTAATTGGCTTGATTGGGAGGAAGTACGTGAAGGAGGGCTAGCTGGTCCGCTACAGCGGAGAAAAGACAATGTCCATCTGGTGCTATCTGTTGATGAGTTTTCAGTGAGGTTCGTTGATACTGACGAACATCTTGACTTACCTCATATATCTGGACCCCAAGCTTATCGCATGTCTCCTTGATTGATACCTCTTCTTCCTTTGCCTCTCTCTCCAGCCTTGCGTCTGCTTCCGGATCAATGGGTGCATGATTCTGAGCTAAGGCTGCTGCTTTTCTTGCCTACTAAATGTCAGTGTGTGATTGACAAAAGGTCCTGAAGGGATATTGATATTCACCTGTCGCGCCTCATGTCGGCTCTTACTATCATGCTTTTTCTTGGCCGATTGAGTGTTGTCTCTAAGTGTATTTTCTTGATGTTCTTGCATCTCCACCAACACGGTAGCTGACTCTTGTTGTACAACCTTATCCCTGGAGTCAAGCTCCGCAAGTAGGTCATCCACGAGTGCATTATTATCCTCGGTTTGGGCCTGATCTGGCGTGTTGTTATGTGATGGGGTGACGAACTTTTTGATTTTGTTCTTTCTTGAGCCTGCCATCGATCTATGGTACTGTTCGGAGTAGAAGAAGGGAGCTTACTGCTCAGTCGCCGAAATCAATTGCTCCATACATGTAATGCCAGACCAAAAGCGGGATCGGACAAAGTATCTAATCTTATCTCGTACTCAATTTCCGACTCCACTTCACCTACAGTCTTTTTTTCAATTTGCCTGCCGTGTCCATTTCACGGTTCCACTTCATCAATAACAGACTTTACTAAACATAATGCACACAACTCCATGAAGTGGAGAGAAATCGCGCCGAGGAGCTACAAGAGACAGACTGAAATATCGTCCAAGTGACACCTGATTGTCTAGAAACCAGATGCGAGCGGCTAGTAAAATTTATAACAGGATTATTTCAATAACAGAGGCTCTGAGCATCAGACGCATAGTATTCTAATGTCTATGCAACTCGTGATCGAGGCGAAGATTCTATAAGGTCCATCTTGTAAGAGACTTGAGGAGTTTCTATGACAGAGGCATTCTTTTGAGTACGGTTAAAGTAGAAAGAGAAAGTCGAGAACCTCAGCTGACGCGCATGTCACGACTCCGAGTCATATAATATCTCCAATGCACACCTACGTTGCAGCTGCACGAAGGATGATCACTACTTGCCTTCCAAACACATCCCCCTCTTGTGGGTAACTTCATCTACAGAAGAGGACCGGTATCCTGAATACACGGGAGCTACGGTGAAATGTAGTCCTCCTAGCCAGAACGGTATCTGTACATTGAGACTGTCAGGGGATTGACGACATCACAGACATTCTGAGATTGATACGGCAAGACCAACGGGACGTTACTGAACACCTCCGCCTTACACATCCCTAACGTTGCTGACGGTCCTGTAGCTTTCGGATCCCTATTCTTTTGAATCTCGAGGGCACATCTAAGGGGCATCAGATCACGATCACGCATGTACAGTAAAAGCCTCCTGTAATCCAGGGTCGTGATGTTTAGCCTCTTTCTAGAACTTGTACCAGCGATTGGCAGGTACAATTTTATAAAATTCCTGTGCAGCCGGCGTTAAGAGAGCCTCCCTTCGGCACCTCCTCCAGTTTCCCGCATCTCGTTCTGCTTTGCGCCTTCTATCACCCAGGGGTAGCGCTCCTCACGTCGTAGTTGATAGTTTACTGAGACACCAAGAATACTTGCTGTTTTCTTGTCCTTCGACCGAGCCTCACAACCGTCCTTCGCTATCAGCCGGCCATTCGCATCAACCATAATGATGTTTCCATCTGCACCAATCCCGTCAGGCCCCAGCATAGGTCCCGCAGGCTTCTGGAAGGATGGATGAGACTCCTCCCTTCTCAACTTCTTCCTGTCCGAATTTATCGGCTTATCCCTTATCCCGGGTCGATGTATGTCTCAATCTTTCTCGAATCAAACTTCATAACATCGTGCTTCCATACTTTGATAGCAGAGGACATAGGCTTGAATTCAGAAACGTCGTTTGACAGTTCAAACTTGGAACTGTCATCTGTATCACAGTAGGTGGAGTAGGCTGTGCGCGGGGAGTAACGGATCTACGGAGGGATTGCTGTAACTGAGACGGCTGTGACAGGGATGGTTGATGGCCTTGTGAAGGGATAGAGAATTCCTTCTTTATTGCCTTCTCTTTGTGAAACTCAGCCGATTTTGGTGGCATTGAAAATATAGCTTGAATCCGAAGTGAAGATGAGTCTTGATGTTAGTATCAGTAATCAGCGCAGCGGGCGACTAGAACCGCAACAAGTTAACGGGTAGAAAGGGCAGCATCGCCAGAAAGCATGCGTACACTGTGGCAGCAATGGCTGTTGCAAATAAGCCTCACATGCTGCAGTGCTAGCATACAGGACAGAATCGAGGTTCAGTAACCGCGATCATGATGCGACATGAACGATATTCACGATGATCGAAAGAGGGCTTTTTGCCGGTAATTCTTCTTTGATGGCAGCTCGAAGCTGGCACAGCACGTTTGAATCATAAACAAAGAAGTCAAGGCAGTGGCTGTTTGTTACTTTTGGGCTCGCAAACCACGTAGTACGAGTCAACAGGGAGTCTACACTTGAGCAACACAGATGCAACATTATCACACGAACGAAGCACATAGGATCGAATAAGAAATAGGGCCTAGGCAGAATAACCATCACAGCTGACGCGGACGTTGAATCAGAATTCGATGGAACATGAAAATCCTGTAGTGGCTTTGTAGTAGTGCTAATTACTGACTTGCAGGTGCACTGCCACACTCGATCTTTCAACATATGGTCCTTAACCGATTTCCCTCGGTCCACTCTATCAGCTTTCTACGTGAGCAGGCGATTTTACCTGCAGTCAGAAACTTTAAATCCCCTCATTATATCAAGCCGACAACACGCGATATACCACACCACTTCTGTCATTTATAATCAGACGTATGGACACTCCTCCGATGTCCCTGACTTGCGCTCAGTGCGCTCGGAAGTTGGGTGATCTTGTAGCCCAACTTCCTGTTAATGACATCGAAGAAACATGGAAAGAAGTCGAGTTGACCGCGCAGCAACTAGCAAACGGGCTTCGTATTCGAGATGGTCCTGGTGAGAGTGTCATATTTACAGCGTGGCTCAGGGGAAATTGATGTGTTGACTCCGCTGATAGACGATAATCACACGATGTTGGGAAAAACCTTGTTGCCTCAGAATCTCACTACGTTACTCAGCAGCGCGTTGAACGGTACACTTATCCCGGGTGCTAGCCGTACAGCACCTGTCTTTGAGATTCTTCGTGTTGGCGCGAACCTTTGCGTGGAGCATGGTGAGCTTCGTTTCCACTTCTTCTCGTGACAGTGTGCTAAAGCCATGTTAAGACCAGAACCGGGGGCACCTGCTCGAGGCAGGTTTCCCGCAGGCCGTCGTATCCTTGCTTGAAGGCTACACAGACACTATTCCTGAGGAACCTCAGATGGATCCGTTTCCTATGTCTATCGCACACTTACAGGTTGTGAAGACTGCTGTCGGAGTCTTGCTGAATGCTACATTGACATATGGTATGTTGCATTCCTAAAATAATCACGGACAGATATTGACTTGTTCTCAAGAACCAGTGAGAAATCGTCTCATATCGCTAGAGGTTGCGAAGACAATTTTCCGATTATCTACAGCCCTTTACCCTCCTGCAGCATGGATGAGAACCACCTCTAGCTTTCATCTTCCCGACATATCTCCATCTGACATTACTTTTGACCGTATCGCCGAATCTTGGAGCATAAGGGCCGGACTGTCGAGTTGGGCAGGAAGGTTAATATCAGAACTTCAAGATGATGGTACAATTATTTCCTGATGTCATTTCTTGGCTATTCTTATGATTATTTTACTAGTACACCCTCTATTCTCCCAAGAAGTGTTACCACATCTCGTCCAATCACTCATCGCCTTCACGCCACCACTCTTGGCTGCGCCCCCTCCCTCTCACTTTGCGCAACCTTCTCAACTACGGACAACTCTCCTCAACACAGATTTCGACCTTCTCTCAGAGTCATGCTCTCACCTCGAGTCCTCAGCGCTTGACGTGGCAGACGTGCGTCTTTCGCTGGCACGCGGCTTTACATTTCCCGCAGAACATCACAATATTCCCTGTTTTTCCGCGATGCTTGATTTTGTCGAGAAGGGGAAATATCCTCCATTGTGGTATGTCCAGTCTGAGAATGGTCTCGACGGCGGGGACGTCAGTAAGAAAGAGAAGGCTTTTGATGATTGCAAGGCTGCTGTAATCAAGGCTGTCGTAGAAGTCTCTGGAGATGACAGGAATCTCGATTTACTGTGGGACGACTCAGACGATACGCAACCAGGAGGAGAGTTTGTGTCACGAATGGTTGACTGGATCAGAGCTTTCGTCAGTGGTGAGACCTCTGGAAATGGGAATGGGAGGGATGACCTTGTTATTTGTGCGACTTTATCTCTGGGCAACATAACACGTGGAGGTAAGTAACACATAGTAATATGAGTGATCAACTGACATTGGCTTAGAATCTCATTCAACAATCCTACTCTCTCAGCCACATGACATTGCTCGACTCCTCTCTTCGGATGTTCTTCTCGCTCCATCCACTGACATCAAACTGAAGCACGGTGTCATTGGCCTATTGAAGCACCTGGCACAATCCTCATCCCAGATGCCATCCAATCGTGCAGCCCTGAGCGCCGCTGGCGTCATCCAGCTGATACTCAGGAGCGGCGTTTTGGATGACAGAAGCGATTTCATGCTTGAAATAGTCCAGGTGAATGCTATCGGTGCTATAAAGCATCTATGCAGTAACAGTGGTAAGCGTTCATTTTTGAGCTGCTTCTGTTGCGGTCTAAAATAATTACCTCGTTGCAGTGGATAATGCCTGCAACTTTATACTGGAACCAGTGGATAGCCAAGACCCTCCTTCGACGGGTCTGTCGCAGTTGCTTGCCCTTGTCAAGCGCTCCGACACGGTGGCAATCAAGAGCGAAGGCACACGAATCATCGTGAACCTTGTCAGGTCGCTCTGGACGAACGAGCGTAGAGATGAACTACTTAGCGAGGAGGAGCTACAGGCCAGACAACAGAAACGCGTGAAAGCCATGGATGTTTTGGTCACTCCAGCGTGCGCAGAAGCTCTGGCTGCCCTTATCGGAAGAAGCGCCAAACATCTCATCCTCATCAATGAGGGCGTAGTGGCGTCAAGTTTGCTTAGCATGCATCGCGACGGAGGTGAGGGAGGCAAATTCCTGATGTTGACTAGAAATGGCTAATATTTCTGCATAGGTGCATTGATTCTGAATGCCTTGACCGTTCCACTACCAGTAGAAGTGGGGCCGTCTTCAACGGCGTCCGCCCCGGCGTCTACAATAGCTTCTACCAGCAGCGAAGCGACGGACTCTCCAATCGTCCTTTCTTCGACGGGGGCATCCAATAAGATAACATCCGTTCGACATGCCCTTGATCAGCTCGTCGTCTCTTTAAAGAGCGAGTCCACTCCTGCCGAGGTCCGAACGAACATATGTGCATTCTTAGGCCAGGTCAGCAAGCGTGGAACCGGAGACGGACTTCAGAGGCTGAAAGATGCCACAAGACCAATTCTTGAAGAGTTGGTCAGCGTTCACGGACAAAGCATGCTTGGGAGTGCCGCGAAGAAGGTGTTGGATATGTGGATATCGGAGTGAACTATTCTTGAAATATGAGCGGAACGGCAGATGCTTATCGATGTATTTTTGCGTGTTTTCTAGATGGTATGAGCAGACGAGCTGCGTTGTGAAGGTATGATAGAAGGAAAGAAATCGAATGTCACAGGGTCTATGAAGTGTGGGTTGAGTTGCTGCATGCAAGGTTACCTTCGTAGCACATAATTGTCATTGTGATTTTACACGGCGACTCTACAGAGTAATAGATAGAGTTTTGCGAGATGTAATGGGAGGCATAATACGAGGGATGCATGTGATGAGACGTGCGGAAGAGTTCAAACATGAAGTCCTAAAAGCTAAGGGTGCAAAAAGCATAGCATGTGAGATGATGACGATAAGACCCGTCACTAAAAGTTGTTGGCTCGGCTCTTGGTCCGGTTTCTGGGTCGGTTTCTGGTTCGGGCTGAGGATGGAAGAGCGGTCTGTTTGACTGATCGATGGCAGAGAATCGTAAAGCTCTTATATTTTCATTCAGAAGAAAAGAACGTACCAGCGCCTGTCGAGTAGGGCGATGCTATATTGATCACCACGTACTCGCCAAATGTGTTCCCGTTGAACACCACACCTTCGCGACTGTACTCGACTGGAGCCAGCTGTCTAGTTAACGGACGCTGTAAGGACGTGGGCTCTGCCGGTTGAGCAGCGACGTGTTCTAGCTTGGTTACGGCTTACTCAAATGGTGAGTGTGAATGGCAAGTTGGATACGTGAAGAACTCACTGGAGCCATAACTGTTGCTCGAATGTATGTTGATGGTTACACCTTCGGCGATGTAATTCTGTTGTATGACTATGCTAGGACGGTTGTTTGCGTCCGAGGGCCGGCCTGGTTCAAGCTGGTCATCCTGACCGGACGGTGAACCTGGTGTTGCATTGGCACCTCGCGACGGAGGGAGATATGACTTGGTTGCCATGTTGAAGACGAGACAGAACGTTTGAAACCGAGCTGGGTGGTGGTACAAGATTGACGGTGGTGCGAGGTTTTATCTTATTTGCGATTGGACGATCATAACACATCTCGAACGCGCCTTCGGGTACGCGCACACATCGTGTAGTCGTGCAAAGTCCCCGCTAATACATGTTGAACAAGAGTTGTTAATGATGACCCAAAACGCACAGAAGACAATTAAACCTTAGTGTCTAAGCGTCCAGTGTCACCGCATCAAGCACGCACAAGGCCCGGAATAAGCCACCTTCCGATAAACATGAGGAAACTGGAATTGACATGCGTGCTGAGTGCTTACCGCCTCCTGAATGCGTGTATTCTTGGCAGATTTCCGAAGGAGGCGCACGTAAGTGGTCATTGAGAGCCTCTCGGTCTGCATACCTCGAGTACGAGTTACGATAATATACTCGTTCGTACACAAGCGCCTCACGATAGCTTGCTCTCAGATCAAGGAGCCTATGTGTGAAATCCCTGAGCTCCGTTTTCACGGTCACTGTGACAAGAGTGTCACCCAACGATAAGGGAAGTCTTCAAAGATGCGGTCGCCCGATGATGTCATGCGTCCCACGACGCTCTCGTAAGTCAACAGAGGTGTTCCCCACGAGGTTCCCGCCAGTTAACGCGGAAAAGGTGTTCACCATGAGGTTTTCATGAATCAACACGGACGGAGAGGGCGTTCCCTACGAGGTTCCTGTGAGTTAATACGGAAAAGGTGTTCGGCACGAGGTTCCCATGAGTCAAAACGGAGAGGGCGTTCAGCACGAGGTTCTCGTTAGTCGGAGCTCAGCATGATGAGAGTCTGCACCACGAGGAGTTGCATGGACCATGCACATTACTGGAAGAGTCCACCACGGAGTGTGTAAGATGCCGAGGTGAGAAGTCCTGTCCATCGGGTTCAGATAGTGGACCCAGAAGTGCCGACAGGTCTGGTCATACATACTAAGTAAGTGTGTAAGGAGAAGGCTGCGTCTCTAGAGAACATACCTTGAGGAATTCGACCTAGGCGAGGGATCTGTAACATCTAGCAGCGACCCCTTCACCCACGGATTGTGGAGTCTGCCCGTCAGAGTGTGTGACGTGTTCAGATAATCAGGTATCGTAGTAGGGCAACTCTGGTCACATATGGTGAGCGTTTCGAGGAAAAGTTGCGCATATAGCGAACTTACCTTGGGCCCTTTGACATCATTTCGTGGTCCAGATGGATGGTAGATGCCATTGATGGGGTCCGGTGCGCCTAGAAGGCCCGACAGTGACAGCGATGAGCTCTAGTGTAGAAAATCACCACGAAAAGAACAGAAATGTGACAAGCGATACTGTAAGAGACGTTAATTGCCATGGTACAAGTACTGTATTGCAGTGTGAGAGGCTCGGAGGAGAGGGCTTACTGTCAGTGGCGATATTCATCCTTTGGAGCAAGGTGTCGGGGAATTGAAGTGGTAGGGACGGTAGTTGTAGTATTAATACTGATACTTGGTGTTCTTTTCTACCTCCAGGCCATCGGCAATGATGCCAACACGCTTTCGGGTTCAATCTTGGACAAGGGCGTCTTTCCAGACGTACTCCGGCCAATGAATTTAGCGCCTTGATTAGGCGTCCAAAGCACTCACAGGCGCTCGCTAGGCGCCTTTTTCCTGTGTGATTTCGGAAACTAATGCATCCTAAATGGGCAAATATTGGCAACGATCTTAACACATGTTTAACGCATGTTCAACATGTGTTACGAAATGAAATTATACTGGAAAACCCGATCTGAGATTGAGGTAGCAAGAAATTGTGTGATATAGTGATGTCAAAACCACTTAACCACTTAACTAACCGAGACAGAATATGATATATGGCCTAAGCCACTTAACTGACCCTAACCTAACGAGACAGTATTCAGAATCCGAAAGCTGCCATCTTGGTTAGGCGCTATATTCCGTCCGTCCGATATAATTTAAATTTACGCGGGAAGGCGCCAACTGGGCGTTCTTCTTAGCGCTCCAATTGCCTTTCCGCGTGATTTCGGACGCAGGATGGTGAGCGCCTGACCGACGCCAAGGGTAGTGAGCGCTTAAACCAACACCAAGGAGCGCCTAACCAAGATGGCAGCTTTCGGATTCTGAATACTGTCTCGTTAGGTTAGGGTCAGTTAAGTGGCTTAGGCCATATATCATATTCTGTCTCGGTTAGTTAAGTGGTTAAGTGGTTTTGACATCACTATATCACACAATTTCTTGCTACCTCAATCTCAGATCGGGTTTTCCAGTATAATTTCATTTCGTAACACATGTTGAACATGCGTTAAACATGTGTTAAGATCGTTGCCAATATTTGCCCATTTAGGATGCATTAGTTTCCGAAATCACACAGGAAAAAGGCGCCTAGCGAGCGCCTGTGAGTGCTTTGGACGCCTAATCAAGGCGCTAAATTCATTGGCCGGAGTACGTCTGGAAAGACGCCCTTGTCCAAGATTGAACCCGAAAGCGTGTTGGCATCATTGCCGATGGCCTGGAGGTAGAAAAGAACACCAAGTATCAGTATTAATACTACAACTACCGTCCCTACCACTTCAATTCCCCGACACCTTGCTCCAAAGGATGAATATCGCCACTGACAGTAAGCCCTCTCCTCCGAGCCTCTCACACTGCAATACAGTACTTGTACCATGGCAATTAACGTCTCTTACAGTATCGCTTGTCACATTTCTGTTCTTTTCGTGGTGATTTTCTACACTAGAGCTCATCGCTGTCACTGTCGGGCCTTCTAGGCGCACCGGACCCCATCAATGGCATCTACCATCCATCTGGACCACGAAATGATGTCAAAGGGCCCAAGGTAAGTTCGCTATATGCGCAACTTTTCCTCGAAACGCTCACCATATGTGACCAGAGTTGCCCTACTACGATACCTGATTATCTGAACACGTCACACACTCTGACGGGCAGACTCCACAATCCGTGGGTGAAGGGGTCGCTGCTAGATGTTACAGATCCCTCGCCTAGGTCGAATTCCTCAAGGTATGTTCTCTAGAGACGCAGCCTTCTCCTTACACACTTACTTAGTATGTATGACCAGACCTGTCGGCACTTCTGGGTCCACTATCTGAACCCGATGGACAGGACTTCTCACCTCGGCATCTTACACACTCCGTGGTGGACTCTTCCAGTAATGTGCATGGTCCATGCAACTCCTCGTGGTGCAGACTCTCATCATGCTGAGCTCCGACTAACGAGAACCTCGTGCTGAACGCCCTCTCCGTTTTGACTCATGGGAACCTCGTGCCGAACACCTTTTCCGTATTAACTCACAGGAACCTCGTAGGGAACGCCCTCTCCGTCCGTGTTGATTCATGAAAACCTCATGGTGAACACCTTTTCCGCGTTAACTCATAAGGGAACACCTGATGACTTACGAGAACGTCGTGAGACGCATGACGTCACCGGGCGACCGCATCTTTGGTTGGGTGACACTCTTGTCACAGTGACCGTGAAGACGCTTCACACATAGGCTCCTCACTGTGAAAACAAGCTATCGTGTACGAACGACTATATTATCGTAACTTGTACTTGAGGTATGCAGACCGGGAGGCTCTCGATGACCACTTAGGTGCGCCTCCTTCGTAAATCCGCCCATAATACACGCATTCAGGATGTCCTGGGGACTCGGCTGGCATGGGCACGCATATCAGTTGCAGTCTCCTCATGCTTATCCCGGGCCTTGTGCGTTCTTGATGCGGTGACATTGGGCTTGGACACTAAGGTTTAATTTTCTTCTGTGCGTTTTGGGTCATCATTAACAACTTGTTCAACATGTGTTAGTAGAGACTTCGCACGACTACACGATGTATGCGCGGACTCGAAGGCGCGTTTGAGATGTATTATGATCATACAGTAGTCCAATCGCAAATAAGATAAAACCCCATCCCATCGCCAATATTTGCACCACCACCAAGCTCACTTTCGAACCTTCTGTCGCATCTTCAATATGACAACTAAGTCATGTCTCCCTCCGTCGCAAGGTGCTAATGCAACACCGGGTTCACTGTCCGGTCAGGATGATAAGCCTGAACCAGGTCGGCTCTCAGACGGAAACAACCGTCCTGGCATAGTCATCCAACAGAATTACATCGCCGAGGGTGTAACCATCAACATACATTCGAGCAACAGTTACGGCTCCAGTGAGTTCTTCACGTATCCGACTTGTCACTCACACTCATGGTTTGAGTAAGCCGTAACCAAGTTAGAACATGTCGCCGCCCAGCCGGCAGAGCCCACGTCCTTACAGCGTCCGTTAACTAGACAGCTGGCTCCAGTCGAGTACGGTCGCGAAGGTGTGGTGTTCAACGGGAACACATTTGGCGAGTACGTGGTGATCAATATAGCATCGCCCTACTCGACAGGCGCTGGTACGTTCTTTTCTTCTGAATGAAAATATAAATATAAGAGCTTTACGATTCTCTGCCATCGATCAGTCAAACAGACCGCTCTTCCATCCTCAGCCCGAACCAGAAACCGACCCAGAAATCGGACCAGGAGCCGAGCCAACAACTTTTAGTGACGGGTCTTATCATCATCATCTCACATGCTATGCTTTTTGCACCCTTAGCTTTTAGGACTTCATGTTTGAACTCTTCCGCACGTCTCATCACATGCATTCCTCGTATTATGCCTCCCATTACATCTCGCAAAACTCTATCTATTACTCTGTAGAGTCGCCGTGTAAAATCACAACGACAATTATGTGCTACGAAGATAGACCTTGCATGCAGCAACTCAACCCACACTTCGTAGACCCTGTGACATTCGATTTCTTTCCTTCCATAATACCTTCAGACAACGCAGCTCGTATGCCCATATTATCTAGAAAATACATTGATAAGCATCTGCCGTTCCATTCATATTTAAAGCATAGTACTCCAATATCCACATATCCAACACCTTTGCGACGCTTCCAAGCATGCTTTTTTGGTGAACGCTGACCAACTCTTCAAGAATTGGTCTTGTAGTGTCTTTCAGCCTCTGAAGTCCGTCTCCGGCTCCACGCTTACTGATCTGGTCTAAGAATGCACATATGTTCGTTCGGACCTCGGCAGGAGTGTACTTGCTCTTTAAAGAGACGACGAGCTGATCAAGGGCATGTCGAACGGATGTTATCTTATTGGATGCCCCCGTCGAAGAAAGGACGATTGGAGAGTCCGTCGCTTCGCTGCTGGTAGAAGCTATTGTAGACGCCGGGGCGGACGCCGTTGAAGACGGCCCCACTTCTACTGGTAGTGGAACGGTCAAGGCATTCAGAATCAATGCACCTATGCAGAAATATTAGTCATTTCTAGTCAACATCAAGAATTTGCCTCCCTCACCTCCGTCGCGATGCATGCTAAGCAGACTTGACGCCACTACGCCCTCGTTGATGAGAATGAGATGTTTGGCGCTTCTTCCGATCAGGGCAGCCAGAGCTTCTGCACACGCTGGAGTGACCAAAACATCCATGGCTTTCACGCGCTTCTGTTGTCTGGCTTGTAGCTCTTCCTCGCTAAGTAGTTCATCTCTACGCTCGTTCGTCCAGAGCGACCTGATAAGGTTCACGATGATTCGTGTGCCTTCGCTCTTGATTGCCACCGTGTCGGAGCGCTTGACAAGGGCAAGCAACTGCGACAGACCTGCCGAAGGAGGGTCTTGGCTATCCACTGGTTCCAGTATAAAGTTGCAGGCATTATCCACTGCAACGAGGTAATTATTTTAGACCGCAACAGAAGCAGGTCAAAAATGAACGTTTACCACTGTTACTGCATAGATGCTTTGTAGCACCGATAGCATTCACCTGGACTATTTCAAGCATGAAATCGCTTCTGTCATCCCAAACGCCGCTCCTGAGTATGAGCTGGATGACGCCAGCGGCGCTCAGGGCTGCACGATTGGATGGCATCTGGGATGAGGACTGTGCCAGGTGGTTCAATGGGTCAATGACACCGTGCTTCAGTTTGATGAGTCGGTGGATGGGGCGAGCAGAACGTGCGACGAGAGGAGTCGAGCAATGTCATGTGGCTGAGAGAGTAGGATTGTTGAATGAGATTCTAAGTCAAATCCATACTACTATATGTTACTTACCTCCACGCGTTATGTTGCCCAGAGATAAAGTCGCACAAATAACAAGGTCATCCCACCTATTCCCATTTCACCACTGATGAAAGCTCTGATGCGGACGCAATGATGGGCCTGCCAGTGCTGACGCCCAGAATTCCTGGGCGTTAATTTCATGTTAGAATTCTGATCAGTGTCTGGTGGAGATGAAAAATATTTGAAAATGGTAAAACCAGCTTTTTCCTAATACGTGCAGCATAAGGGTTTTCTCGACCGGCATCGCGGCATAACTTCCTAATGGAGGGTGCACCGCTTACTTGCGCAACTTACTACGCGCATTGTGTGGCGAAGTTTCGATCAAAAAAGTTGCGAACACTGTCAACCGGTTAATGTTCACGCATTTGCATCCGCGACTCGTGAAGGTGTTAGATATGATTGAACACCGTTGCTTGTTTGCATCTTCCAGCATATAGACCCGGCCTGACCGTTCACTTATCTGTATTTTATTCTCTTACCATACTGCCAGATCCACACGCTCATTCACGTTGGCCTTTATCTGACTGTCCTTCAGTGTTGGCTGTCTACTGTGACAGCCTTCCACATCGGAGTGAACCATGCTTGTAATACGAATGAAATGTCAGGTGGTAATTACGCGACCCACATGTACACCAATGGAAAATTGTCATTAAAATATCGTCAATATGATGCAATGAAACAGCCCGGATGACTCTACACATAGTATACTACATGTCATGACCGTGACAACGCCTTCCGAGCACCTGCAAGTGATGGCCGAGTGCCATGGCTTATCACTCCTGCGGCGTGGGGTTGCCTCCCCTGCTTAGCATTGTTCGCAGCTGCTACGACGCGTAAGAGGTTACCGGTGCCTGAACGTTTCGTTGTCCGAAAAGTTCCAGGAGCTATCGCTCGTTCACGTTCAATCCGCTTGAGGAAAGGACTCGGTAAATTTTCTTCGTCAGAAAGGTCATATTCCGCCGGTGCGGGACGCGCTGTCTTTGTGGTCGTACAAGCATCTGCAGACTCTGTTTGTGATGTTGTTGACTTCGAGGGTCGTGATGATGATGCGAATCCTGTAGGGTCGGAGGCAGATGCCGGTAGAGTCGCAGTTCTCCGGAGAGGTGCACGTCGAACAGATCCTTGGATAGACGGCTTGCGTAGACGTGTGGGGGGAACAACATTCGCGTTTCTTGATGACGAGGCTGAAGCACTCATCTCAGGACTTGTTCGTTCTCGTTTCGATGGGGAAGGTGGCAAGTCGGTGTCACCTTCCCCGCCTTCTGCGTCAGAGCTCTCAGACCCCTCGTCAAAGTCAAATATCTTGGCGAACTCGATATTCACTTTTGGTGATTTGACGAAAAGCTTAACGAGTTCAGCTGGAGTAGGCGTTGCCAGCGGTTCGCCAGTGTCTGTCAGGATGATACCCTTCATCGCTGAAAAGGGCACGGCAGGTTTGACCGCACGATTGATCGGCGTTTCGAGCGTCGTGGTCGTGTTCATGAAGGAAACATCATGCGACCGCCGTTGGGCAGACCGCAGGCGGCTATCCTGAGTCATCTGTGCGAGAGGTGCAAGGAGGTTCTTCACTTCTTCTAGGGGCGTCTTGTCTTGTCCTATAGTTGACGCAATCAGTAACTGGAAGGCGTACAAGACATAGTCTGAACCTTTAGCTTTTTTTGCAGCCGTCTCTTCCGCTGTTTTCAGCCTCATTTCTAAATCTTGCCTTGCTTCGTCCAGTTTCCCCTGCTCTGCCTCAAGCTCTTCTTCCCTCCCCCGAACCCAATTCACCTTGTCCTCTAGTTCCTTCATCATCCCTGCCCTTATCTCCTGCTCTCTTGTTGTCCACCACGCAAATAGCTCCTGATCACGCTGACGCACATGTTGTTCGAGCTCTTCCTCACGCAGCGCCATCACTTCTTCCATACGTTTTCGCACATCACGCAGCCGTTGTTCTGAGAGGGCCTCTGCCTGTCCCAAGAGTTCACGGAGTCGAACAATTTCGTGGTCTTTTTCGGATACAATGGATACTAGCCGTGCTTCACGTTCTGCGAGGGCTGCCTCACGGGCAGCGACTTCCCGCTCTTTTGTAACAACAGCTACTTTGTGAGATTTCACTGTGGTGAGCCTGTAAAAGCCATTCAGAATGAATCACGAGTCCTGCGCCAAAAAACTAACATCTTTTCAGTCTCTGAAACCTTGAAAACGAGCTCTAAGCGCTCGTGTTGGAGAAGCTGAGCTGCCGAAGGCCTCATTGCAGGCTGCAAAGGATCGTTGAATAAGCAGCACAACAGACAAAGACCATAATGCACCCCCGCATGATATGATCGACTTACATTAAGGTTCAACATTGCTTTGATGACATTGGACAGCGCCTGGCTGTACCCTTTTGGTAAAGGAGGTATTCGGCCATTCCTGCATAGATAGAAGCTCAGATTTTTTTGCCACACGAGAGAGAAGCCATCTGCACGACTGACCGTATAAATATACTCAATTCTGCATGAGTCTTAGCTTCATGGAACGGCGGCTTCAGAGCGCAAAGCTCGTATATGAGACAGCCCAGGGACCAGATATCGGACTTGGAATCGTAGGCCCGTTCTTGCATCAATTCAGGAGACATATAATATGGCGTCTGGTCTCCTGGATTAAGTCATGAAATAGCCTCAGACAAAAAGCTTACCCCAACGTATGTGTTCGCAAAGTTTGCTTGGGACAGCGCTTTTGACAAGCCAAAGTCACCGAGCTTCACGGCATTTGATTGATCCAGAAAGACTGTAAATAAAAGGTTGGTTTAAATTAAGGAATGTTCTTAAAATGACATACCATTATCTGGTTTGAGGTCTCGATGTAAAATCTGCGGCCGCTTGGCATCACCTTCGGAAGTGCCACCACCTGTTCGTCCATGGCTACCAGGGTGGTGGCAATAGTAAAGCGCAAGTAAAATTTGCATGAAGTAGTTCCAAATCGTGTCCTCTGGCACGGGTCGGTTGTGCTTCTGCGCCTGCTTTATGACAGTGGATAAATCCCCTCCACCACAGTATTCCATAAGAATATACAAGATGCCTGCATCTCGATCAACGTGACGGTCATGATATCGTACAATATGGTCGTGGTGCAGATCTTTCAAGATGTTACTGAAAAGAAATGAGTTGGAGCAGCAGAAATGAATTCGAACACTGACACTTCAGCAACGATTTGTTTCCTATCACGGTCGCTCATTCTCTCGAAATTGAGCTCCTTTCTCGCAAGAATCTAGCGCAAGAAATGTTAAATCTGCTCTGGCAATGTATGAATAGCACCTGCGGACTTACTTGGCCATCCGACTTCCTTCTGACTTTACGAATGATTCCGAATGAACCGTTGCCGATAATATCTAGAGGCTCGTACAGTTCTAGAAAGTTGCTCATGATGTCGCACAGTGTGTGCGGGGAGGGTAGTGGTATGATGAAACAGTAACTTTACAAGATTCAGTCAAAATATAAATTTGCCAAAAGGCGCGAGTGGAACTGCCACAACCTTTAAGTTCGAACATGTCACGCGTGTTAGTTATATTCGTCATGTGACCGTGATTTCTGTCGTGTTTTGCCAATCGGCAGTGTGGGATTTGACTCAGTCACAGGAAGTTGTGAAGTGGGATTGACGGTCATTGCCAGTGGCCGGTCTAGACTCTATTGACCACATCCACGATTCACATTTGATGCACATTATACGTGAATCAAACATGGAGCTTCGGAGGCAGGCGGTACCACACGCACTCACTGGTACTAGCAGGTTGAAACAGCTTAGCTGAGGTGAGGTTGTAAGTCATCATGATTTCTCAACAAGTGCCGCACAGCCTGATTAATACTCAGAGAGTTCTAGGTTAATCCACGTCTAAGCCGCATGTCACAAGCTTGTTTCGCAGTCATCCATCTCTCAATGTTGGTTGACAGAATCTCATTCAGTTACAAGTACAATTCATATCGAAACTGCGATTCCCTTATCATACAATTGGCTACGACATTCTTGTTGCAATGGAATAGGACGCTTCTGCCTGTCTTTGTGGAAGGCGAGCTATGTATCCGGAAGCTCGTGGTGTGTACCGATTTTTCATCCGCAGCCGTTCTCATCTGTCGTTTGCACGCACTGCAACAACTAATTTATGTTCCAGTGAAGTTGTTCTCGCCTGTCGTTACCCACTTAATACGGACGTATAATTGACCTAACGCGTTCTTGGGTGAATTTTTGTCGCTTGAATCGGATCGACTGCAAGCTGACACCGTCTCGTTGCACAGTCGAAGAATTGATAACTCCGATGCCTATGATGTCTTCCTAGTTGTTCTCGTGGCTGCTACCCTCACAAGACACTTGAAAAACAGAAGGAAATTCTTCGTCTGATGTGTTCTACTAGTTATTAATCGACTCTCAGCTAGGAATTTTGATCAACCAAATCTTAATAGTGATTTCGTGTGCTCACATTCCACTCCCAAGATTCCACAAATCAGCTTGCGCACACTTTCACAGACGGAGTGAAGTTCTCATATTGGTGCGGTGTCATTTATCCTTGCTCTCCGTTTTATTATCAGTGTTTGTGACATTCATACTCAGAATATATATGTCAGTAAAACATTTACAGATGGTGTGTGTTGGATTTCGCCGCCAAGGTTCGGGCAGCACGAGATGGACTCTGATGTCCCATCAACTTAGTATACTGGGGTCCAGCTTGCGTGACTGGAGTGGTGAAATTAACCTCAGACAAGTACTTCGACGCATATTAGGCAAGCGCAGTACTACTCTATTGGTACCACTCAAATACTTATTTTGTCCATTTTATTTCCTGAAAATACCTCATTGCACTCATCGTCGCGGAATCTCAACACACTGATACACTCGAAAAGTCTCTTTTTGCATATGGCGAAGGTCAGTGTAAAACTCGCGGGTATGTGGTTTCTGTGGGACATGACCAAGTAGTCTACATGACTATCGTGCAAGGTATATCATGACATATGTTCATGTCATTCTAGGTTGGGCTCCGAATGTTACATCTACTTATGAATTATCCAGCCCTCCATTCTTTGACTTCTCGTGTCATCTCTAGTGGTCGTCTTTCCGCTATGATGCATGCGTCTCCGTATAGATTTCCCATCATCACCTCTCGACCACCCGCAACATAATGCGAGTGGAAACTCCATGCAGAAGGCCTTGTACTAACCAACATGACATGTGTTGCATCTTTGCCTCCCACCGCATTTTCATCTAGCTTGGCCCTTTTTCTATCTGGCTCGCCACGCACCCCTACGAAACAAACAATTTCAGGACACCCCAATTTTTCTACCTCGTCGTGGAACTCGTCGTGGCTGGAAAGATCAACTATATGATCCACCAAGAAACTGAATTCCATCCATCCAACATTTCGATACAGGATACGAACTGACCACGGGATGGAAAGGGAGCTTAAAGCGCATGCGATCATCGCATCTCTGCCCTTCAGACGGCTGGCGACATCGACCACAGACCCAGACGTAGACATGTACTGATTGTGAAGGCCAAATGCCAGGTATCCGCCTTTAGGTAAAACACCTGGATCCATAAGCAATTCGGCGATACCTGTTGTGAGAACGTTCACGTCGTAAACACTCTTGCTCTCAAAGGTGGCCAGCGGACTGTCATTTTTGGTTGGAAAGTGTAGGCGATATGTAAGTATCACACAATGCCCTGACGTAATTTTTCTGAACGCAAACTGTACGTCGTCGTAGAACGCAAGAAATGCCACAGACGTTTGTGTCGTCCTTGCCAACAATTCCGCAAAATCAATGGTCCATTCGTGATGTCCCTGACGGAGGAGTAACGCTCCGCCTTCAATGTCAGTTGGGAATACAACAAAAACTGTTGCAAATCCTTTAGGGGTTGCCTTGTCTGGGCATGGACTGGTAGACTCTCTCCTACGGACGGCTGTGGATGACAGGCCTGTAATGGTAAATTATGAGCCATTTCAGTTTCTTTTGAAAAAAATGTGACCACAAACCAAAGACACCGCAGAATTCCTCGAGGCTGACGGAAAACATGCGTGACTCCTCATGATTCTTGACGAGCCGATACTTTTTTTTTTTTGTTTTTTTTGAATCCTTGTTTATTGTCCGTTGGGGCTAAGCCCTATGTTGGACATCTCCTACATGTATGTACCTTGGTATTTACTCTATATATCTTGTCTTGGTAGCGTCTTGACAATGGTTCCGGCGTGGGCGGGAACTGTGATGCCTGTGAGGAGGCAAGCGGTTATGTTTGGGTTTGGTTTCGTTCTATTATTCTCTCCTTTCCTCTTTTTCCTTGGGGGGGGGGGGGGGGGTAACATCTCCGAAAGTCTGCTCGAAGCGTCTTGTACGTGCGATGTATTTCAGGGTCGCTCTCATTCCTTGAGTATCGTTGAGCAAGTGCTTGATATTGTATTTGCGCGGGCCTACTTCGAGACGCATGGCGTCTCTCTGTCTGGTGAAGGTGGGGCATACTAGTAGGAAATGATGTACTGTTTCCTCGTGCGCGTTGCAGTTTTCGCACTTGGCTGATTGGCTCTTCGATATCCGACGAGCCGATACTCGTGGAGACAGACATCTAACAGACTGGGTTGTCCGGCTGAGCCCTCTTTAGCTGTTGAGAGGACGGGCAGAAATGTTTCATGACACTCCGCGTCTGGTATGCCACTTTAAGCGTTTGTTACAATGAAATATAATAATAACTGACCATAAATCCTGAGATGCTGGATAAGAAGCTGTAATGGTCGCTTGCCATTACCACCTTCGAGTAATCCACTTCGAATAGCCTCAATGAGACGATAATGCTCCGTGTCGAATGTAGTGGCGATTTCACTTGCGTTGAGCTGTACTGGAGTAAGTCGAGAGTTATTTGCTATCGGGGACTGAGCACGACGGTAGCACGACAAGTAGTGGAGCTCTTCAGATGTTGCAGACAGTAAGTTAATTTTTCTGTTGTCGAAAAAATAACTTCAACTTTTCATCTTATGTAGTATGTGGATGTGCGAGTCGTACCCTGCGTAATCGTCAACGCCCGTACTGTAAAACAAGGTGCATGTATCTGTTGTGACAGGAAGTATTCCACAACAATACGGCGGTCTGGGCTTCATGGAAGCTCGAACGTTGTCCAACTTCCCCATGGTGATTTCTCCCTTCGAAGACCCCTACATATTTAACATATTATAACACGAAGAGAAGACACGATGAGTCAACATCCGAACGTAATTTTTCTTGCAATAATACATACCTGACTCATGCCTCGATCAAACCTTCGTCAACGTAAGGCTGGACCCACGCACTTCAGAGTCATTTAGTGAGTCAGTGATTAGTTGAAAGCATATTTATATTCCCATTCGACAGCAACGAGAAAACTGCATTCTGAGCACACCTTGTAACACCATCAGGTTTAAGGTTCGTACTACTAATACAGGACCTTCGCAGGGACCTCCGCAACTACGCAAATATCGCCATACAAGTTTCCCATCATTACCTCGTTCCCGTATCGAAGATATTGAGAATGTACGTTTGTGACGGAAGGCATCTCTGTCATTTGGACGATGTCAACAAAATCTTCCGAATATTTGGGGTAATCACCGGCCCGTTTCTCGTCGTCATTCCCGAATTCATCAACAAACCGAACGAATTCAGCCCCTGGACCCATTTTTTCACCAGCGCCCCAGTGACTCCACACGAAGTCTTGCTGTGATAGATCCGATATGAATTTATGGAGCACGAATGTCTGTTCCGATTGAGACCCTTTGTCTCGATATAAAACGCGAAGAGACCATGGCAGAGGAAGGCTATTCAGGACACGCGTGATAATCGCATCCGAGCCCTTTAAGCATGACCTAAAACTGTCCACTCTCATCTCTGACGATATTGGGTACTGATGGCGAAGTCCGAACCCGAGATAACCACCGTTGGGCAACACCTTGGGATCATTCACGAATTCGGCAAGGGCGGTTTTCAAGGACGGTTCAAAAGGGCCAGGTACGGAGATCATAGTATTTGATGGACTGTCCCCGCCGGACGCAAAGTAGAGTTTGTAACTCAACGTCAGGCGATGACCAGATATGATTGAGCCAATCTCACGTTCGACCTCATTGAGGTATGCTGTATAACCGACAAGAGGGATCTGTGCTTCTGACAGTATCGTTGCAAAGTCGACACACCACTCTCTTTCGTTGTTGCGTAGATTGTATATCCCTCCGGTATGCGGAGTTGGGAATACAATGTCAAGGAAACCGAACATCTCATCGTTGTTCGTGGCGCTCTTGTGTGGTTCGACAAAACTGCCTGCACCTAAGCAGGAATTAATTTCAATAAGTACGGTATGGGAACATTCACTAACCATAAATATTCAATTCATATAATTCGAATTGGATGTCCCGCCCAATAGCCATGCCTTCCAGTAATGACTGGCTCACAACATCATCCAATCCAGTGTTTTCCAAGTTAAGCTGAGTGGCAAATGCGGTGGCGTCCAACCTGCCGGCGCAGAGTTTCTTGTGAATCTCTCCATGGTCATGACCACATGTTGCAAGTTGACAGGCTTCATGCAGAGATTCGAGCTGGACCTGCGTAGGGAATAACAAATTGATTTTTCTAAATGGTTTTCAGTTCGTAGCCATCGGCGAATAATGTGTGGCATACCGTACACCGCTCGTCGTTGTACTATAAAAAAGCGTAGATTGCTCGACAGCAATTTCACAAGTTCCACTGCAATATAGAGGACGAACACCTAGCGTTGCGCGGATGCGAGCCAGACCATCAGACATGGTATGAATTGCAACGGATGGACAGCTCGGAATTCCTATTAAATATTTTATCTTACTCTCATCGTATCAGAAGCGAATTCATGTCAGCATAGACAAGATATCGTTATCAACGGAGGAAACTGCAGATCGGAGCGCCTGAGGTAAAATCCAGACCACTACATCACGATCACGTACTTGTATATTCTCTGACTCACACGTCTATAGTGACATCACATGAGTCAGTCCCCATCATCTCAACACGTTTTCTTAAAGTCTGCTTTTCTAATATATGATTGCCTTTGCGCAATATCGGCATGTGAAGATGCGGAGTTTGATATCAAGATCTAGCGGGCGGGATTGCTTCTGATCGTGATGTTGCAAGAGGTGAGTCAATCTAGGCGACCAACGAAGCGATCCAGAACGTCCAACAGACGTTTGCGTCGGTCCTTCGTATCGAAGACAGTGGCATGATCCAAGTTAGGATCAAAGAGCACTTCTAGTGTGCCTGTAGTCCAGTATTCTGAAGCGATTGGTTCCTCTGTCAAGTATTTTCTGACTTGGTCCGAGTTCACGATTTGGTCTTTTCCGCTCAACCATACAGCGACGGGCCTTCCCACTAGTTCTTCTTTCCACAGTACGTTTTCAGACCAAAAGAAGTGCCGTGACAAGGTCCGCGAGATATCTGGGTCCCTGGACGTAAAATACCAAAGCTGTAACTCATTAGCAGAACGAGCTTGTCGGTAGACGAAATTAAAGGCGACATCAGGAAGATGGAGAAGAAATGGTATGGGGTCAACGAAAAAGTATCGCTGAAATGCGAGGAGACAAATGGGAATGGGAGCATTTGACGTAGTTACGACCGTCCCATAAGAATGGGACAAGACAACAACACGATCAAGTCCGAGATCATCCAGAATCTGGGATATGGCGGTGCAGGTGGCCGAGCTTGAGAGTGGAGGTGAGGTGATGTGCATGCTGATGGAAAGGATTTCAACTGCCAAAATTCCAATATTCCGGATGCAGGGCAATGAGCTCTTCGAAGAAAGGTGTGTATGGGTATAAGCCAATCTGCGGAAATGTTAGAATAACCCATGTGAATCGCCCAGGAACGAACTCACTCCAATGCCGTGTATAAAAAGAACAGGTAGTTTCGTACTTGATCGGTGAGGGCGATACCAGTATGGTAACTTGACTACTGGCGACCTTCGCGAGATGACACAACATGGGCGCATTGGAAATGACACCATGCAGTCACCATCATCATAGTGATGAAATCCCTGGCGCCAAAGTCTGAACGATGTGAAAAGATCCACTAAACCCACGACCTGAATAATCGGTAGGTCAATAAGGTTCATCATGTTCTGATGATTACTTACCAAATACCAGATCAGTGGCCGATGCAACATCAACACGCTGTCGATGGTGGGCCGCATGCATTGAGCCCCAGTGTTATATCCAGGGGCCAACTTTCTATCAATGATGACTTCTACTTTCGAGAGATACTCCTCTAGTTCTTCCTCCCATTCCACTAGACAGGTGTCTCTTGTTGCAGAGAACAAAGCCCAGAGGAGCCAGTCCACAACGTTATCCCTCTTAAACTCTGCTGAAAAAAACCACCCGGAGAGGTAATCTGAGGTTGCCAGATAGCTCGAACATCGTTGAAACAGTATCCGCCGATATTCGCGAGTGTGAATAGTGGGGTGCACTGCAGGCTAGAAGAGTAGCTTAAGACGCCATGCTTGCCAGGGATACAGACAAATTCATGCCTTTTGTAACAACCACAGTCTAGGCAGGTAGACCAATGTATAAAACAATATCTCTAATAAAGCGTACCCTCCCAATGACGTTTTCCATCCGGTACTTGGTCGAGCAACGATAAGATATGCAACGTACAGAAAGCTAATTGGTGCCACCAGACGAAGAATCCCTATGCTGATGAGTATAAAGACATATTCAGCCAGACTTTTGCCAATCATTTGTGTTGGCTAACAAAAATCTTGGAGACTTGGAATTGACAAGTTGAAGTTATCGAGTTAAATGTCACCAAAAAAGAGACTAACTCTGCCAGAGGTGTATGTAGTAGACTAACCAAAAACTAACCGGTGGGTCCAAGTGCCTCATTTAATTAATACTTTGTTATTTTCTCACGTCACACCCATCAGCGGGTGTCGCCGAAAAGTTTCCCTTGCTTTCCACCATCATCCAACGGCAACGTCGTCGAAATGGCAAAGAAAAAGAACAAGCAGGTAAGTATGCAGCTTCTTTTTATACACGCTGATTAAGGATTGCTTTAGATCATCCGGCCATGGTGTTGGTACTGTGAAAGGGAGTTTGAAGATGAGAAAGGTGACTTTTTCTAACCGACTCCGGAAGATGGAATCTCATTTACATGAACTCTCAGTCCTCATGCAACACCAAAAGGCCAAACATTTCAAATGCAACATGTGTCCCCGCCGGTTGAACACTGCTGGTGGTCTGGCCGTGCATATCCAACAAGTACATAAGCTAGAACCAGAGAAGTGCCTCAAAGTCCATCTATATCTGGTTCATTTTGTTAACTTCGTTTTATTTAGCCTTCCACGAATCGAGAACGCTATGCCAGGACGTGACGGGTATGA
>JABCPU010000552.1:0-39418 GCA_016800925.1 Suillus spraguei | reverse complement strand
ATAACACGAAGATCGAATGATATGCGTCTGAGTGGGTTCATTTTACATAGTATGATCACTGATCCTACACGTCGCCTTTTCGTTCTCCCGGGTTATCACAACGATATCTTTTCATTCCTCTTCCTTCGGAATCATATCCCCAGTGTTTCAATCGAGTTCTTTCATTACGAATCTACTATACATTATCTAATAGCCTACATAGTTTCTCCCTCGTTCCTAGTCCGAGCCTCTCATCATTTGAGAGGAGTCACAGTGAAAAACGCAAAAGCACTAAACAAAACATTGTCACCGCTGAGTCCTCTTTCCCTTTTTCGATACAAGCATATTCGCAACATCGAAAGACTCAACAGGCGAGCCAAATCCAAATCTTATATTGTGTGTGTGTGTGTGTGTGTGTGTGTGGCCCAGCCTCGAGGAAAACGACCGACCTGGATATAAATCTCACTATGCCGAGTCTGCAACTTGGCCGTATCAGGCCATGGCTGTATTAAAAGAAAGAACACATACACATGTCAAACTAAAGTACGCCGGCCATGTACATTAAATACAAGCCATCATAGGCAATTCGAAGCAGGCATTGGATTTCGACAGAATTCTGGATCACAACAAAAAGGGTATCGCAGGTCCGGCGTGATCAAAAGTTAGCCCTGAAAGAAATTCCACGAAAATAGCTGACCAATGCACAGCGAACGATGTCCCTGAGTTCAAGGAGGTTTAGAATATAGCATAGGAGTTCTGTGGGAAGCGACAATAATCCAACGGTCGTTGTCATGGTTGTAGAAGAAGAGAAGAGAAGACTTCGAATGTGAAAATTTGGGAGGTCAGTTTGTCTCACTCGGAGTGGCCACTTGTCACGTCACTGTCACTCGCCTTGGGGGTACGTAGGAGCAAGATAATTTGGACTTGAGACACGAAGACTATCAGGTGGGATCGTTGTCGGCTGTAAGTGTTATTTCGTAATTTAGCGGTAACAAATGGCAAACTAAACAAGGACTTGCCGATTTATTTTGCTTCGAGAATCCGTGTAGTATCGAAAATAGTATGAGCGACAATAAACCGGACAAGTATAGTGGTAATGGTCCTAACTATCAACACGAGTCAATTATCAATCGAGGTTAACCTGCACCCAATTGCAGGAGTAAGGAGATAGAGTCAATATGGCATTGTAAAAAAGTAATGATCGTAAACCTATATCCAGTGAGTATCATACAGTGTCGGCGTTTGAAAGTTCAATGTTCCGAAGTATCTCAGACATTAACCAGCACCCATCCCGTGGCGGCGCCGAACGCGCCCACGGCTAAAGCGCTCATCATGCCAACAAGACTGCCACTCCACAACTTGACGGGGCTGGCACCATTAAAGTTGACATACGTGGGCGTAGGTGCACTGTCAGAAGCGTTAAATCCATCTCCCCCAGTTCCACACCAGTCAAGTTAGCACCGTTGGGCTAAAAAAGATAGTCAAAACGAATTGCATAACTTGAGACTGTATCTTACCCCAATAGGTCGCGAGTTATCCGTGAATGCGCACTCCGAGGACTGACACAGGCACGACCCGGCAATGGGATCCCAGAAAGGTGTTGAACAGTTGGAAGGCACTACGGAACATCTTCAACGGAGGGTAATAGATCACAATAAATGAATTACATCTGTATCTCATCTGTTGACCCGCTGGGACTTGCTGCGGCGGGTTCGGGTTCTCAGGGACACCTCTACTTGCGGGCAACCATACTAATATTCCGATTAAGTTTATGTGAGCACCACGCCAGGCACGGATGACTTACGCAAGTGAAGAAAGGGAAGTCGGGGAAGTCGCACTCCTCCAGGAGACCAGCTTCGTTCTGAGGAATACCGTTGCAAATATTCAAAGATGGATCAACCTGGGGAGTTGGGCACTTCAGAGGCTCAAAGGAATCAAGATCTGAGACGGCTACAGGGTTCCGGACCCAGGCAAGAAGTTGCTCGTTCGAGACAATCCAGACATCCTGCTGCATCTGAACCAATCTAGGTATTCATTTATCATCTGGATTGTGCTGTTGGGGGGGTTAACACCGGGATAAGTGGTCTATATATAAGTATGACGTTAGCTAATATAGAAATATTGTTAAACGGAAATAACTTACCGAGAGATGAATGGGATGGGTGTAGAGACCAATTGGTTGCCTATTGCCAGTGTAATGAGCCGTGAATGTATTTTTCATGTACTCAAATGTGGCAGTATCATTAACGGCACTGGCTCCGTTGGCAGTATCCAGCCAGGGGTCCATGAGGTGTGGTCCGTCAACCCCGAGGTCGTCAAAGAACGCATACATGGGAATCTCCCAAAGACCAGGGATTTTAGGCAGGCCCTTGCATATACCCTCGACAGTCAGACAGTCATTTGCAAGGCCATTGTCGAGCGTGTAAGGCCAGTACGCATCGGTACCTGGGTCTGTGACAGGAATTGAAGAGGCAGAAGAAGAATCATAGGTGAAATCAACGTCCGCAAGGAGCTGCAAAGTCTGAGCGGTATAGTTCAAGTAAGGAGCACGAAAACCTTGGATGGCATCGAGCGGGATACCAGCAAGTGCATTGAGAGCAATGATGTTTCCGTTGATCTCATCCGCCGGAGGTGTGCCAACATGGGTCATCCTAAAACGAATGATAAAATGAACCAAGGACTACAATAGTGTACATACGTATGATCAGCGATTTCGTTTCCAGCAACGTACCAATCGGTGACAAGCGTATAGTTGGTATAGTTGAGAGACGTGAAGTAGGTCATCTTGATAGGACAGCCATTTGGATTCTTCCGTTGAGCAAGGAACTGATTGACAGAATCCAGAGTATATGACTGAACAGCATCGTCGGCAGTGAAGACAACGAATTGCGGTACGTCCGACTGAAAACCCGCCCATCAGAAGTGACGCATGATTTAGAAAAAGCCAAAAACGTACGGGAGAAAGACCACCTGGAGGACTCGTACTAGCACAATTGCAGTTGGGCAACTGGCATTGGCTAGGGTCACACGAGTACCCGGCAGCGGATGAGCTGCTGGTTGGACCAGATATGGAGCCGTCTTGAGCAGTCACCACTGGCACCTGTAATGCTTGCAATGCTATACCAAGCACTGACAGCAGCGTAAAACTCCACATCTCTCTGAACGAAAGGAGATGGACCAGTAGTAGTGTGAACAAGGAATGGAAAGGGAAAAGAGCGGGAATACGAGACAACGTGTTAGTAGTGAAGGAACATAGAAATATCAGCGGGGAGGCGAAAAAGAACCCAATTAGATGACAAATATTTCGTTAACGCTACCCTATTGCCTTTTACCGTGCGTTCTCGTGTGATACGAAGACGAGAAGAGCTACTCGGAAGTGCCCATACTTACTGTTGGACTCGCAGATCATATCATGGATGTTTGGCATGAAGGGATGACGATGATGATCCATTGATGATTGATCCATTCACATGTCCAAGCTTTACGACAAGGCTTCTGATAGCTAAAAGCACTTGGCACGGGGATAAGTAACTGGCCTCCTGCAAAGGTCAGCATTGCATGCCACTCACTGCGTCGCTGCAGTTTTTGGGAAAAGCTTTGTGACAGTATGATTCGGGCGAGATGTCTTCTATTGCCGTTCGTGCACACCTGCTGCGTTGGCAGTCAGTCGCTGAGTTATTATTACGTAAGTACCAACCTTCGAACATCACGTGATACATGCCCTTTAAGATGATGAAAATTTTTGTCTTTTCACAAACGCACTCAAGTCAAATTGCAGACCAGGCTTATACGATCATGCTGGTCTGCGCCAAAGTAGGGCGGACACGAATGCTTGCACGTCTTAGTGCTTTCGCTTTTTTCTCCCGCTTTCTCTAGGAGTTGAAAGCAGGCCGGTGGTTCATATAAACATGTCTTCCTTATGTATCTAACTTACTGGATAATGGCCGTGGAATTGCTGCGCTCATCGATTTCCTTGTAATCACATAAGATGGGCATCGGTGCACAACTTCGCCAGACTTTCGAATGGATCAAGGCAATTTTCCGTCAACAGAACACTCTAACGCCACACTCAGATTCCTTGTGGCATACCACCAATTTCGTGGAACAATCAGGCCGACATCAGGACTTGTTGGCGAATGCGAGCATGACTTTTAGATCTTGGTCGATATAGGCCGGAGTTGACTAGTCGGTGGCTAAACGTTACTTGATGTTCCTCTAAATCCTCCCTTTGACGTCACCCTGCTTAGAGAGTATAAAGCAGGCAAACATACTTTTAATAACTTAGCAATATCTTCAATCACTTCAAATCGACAGAACTACACGACCAAAATGTCAGCACGTTCAGGAGATAGTATGATGTCCAACGTGGGGAAACCTCGAGTACACGAAGCGAATGAATCAAGGCAAGTAAGTCCAGAACTGCCAAGCACATTCACGTCGATATCTGATAGGTTCAGCGGAACGTCAAAGAAAACCCGAAAAGAAGTACGATCGAGGTCGGGGATACGCATACTAGGAAATCTATTCCAAAGATGATCCTAGTCTTCAGGCACCGCTCCGAAATTTACAACAGATAAATAGAGACGAACGGACGATAGGCTTGCTGCTGCCATCAAGCATTCACGTAGCGAAGAATCGACGAACCCCTTTGCGGATCCTAACATCAATCCTCTTGGACCAGCCGTTTCTCATGGGAATTAGTCACCAAAAGGAGCCAAGGTAGATGCAGAAACTCAAAGTCGAGGAAGAGGTATTATATATTGAGACGGAAGGACGTGATGATTGTTTCTGTGACATCCATGTCACTGGACGTGTACTGTAATTGTAGGACTAGAATCTGCAGTGTGGAGTGGGCATTTGAGAAAATAAATCTTCGCAGACGAAATTTGAGATTACCTTCGCTCACTGAGACCACATGTACAATCCCTGTCTAATGTCATTCCTCTGCGTTCTCCTCCTCTTCTTCGTCGTCGGCTTCAGCTTTTACAGACTTTTCTCTGCCAAGTTCTGCATTTCCCACTGCATCCCTCCAAGCAGTCAATTCTTCTCCGAGTTTTGTGCGAGCTTCTGCAATCGATGTTCGCAGAGATGCATAATATGTCTTCAGCTCCGAGTCAGTGCTATCCTTTGACTTCAAGTCAGACAGAGATATGATAGGAAACCTGCGAGTCGTCTCCTGCGAGAGGGATAGAGGGGCCACCACAGATGGTGGTGGGTCAATTTTGTAAGTCACTGTGAGTTCCCTGGACTGGACAGCCATCTCAGCTGATTATTATGGCTTGTTGTAAGTAGTATGCGTCGACCAATTGACCTCGAATGTTACGACTCAATTGTTATCTTTAGATCTTATCTTATCTCCGATGATTACAAAAATCTTTCCAAACAACGTTCCAAAGTTTGTTCTCTTTCCCCCTTTGACGTCTCTCACCATGCTGCCTCCAATGCTTCCCCTTGTTCAGTAGCAACGCAGGCTCTAATTGATAAAGAGCCTGCGTTGTCCTTAGACACTGACACCTTTTTTTTCAACGAACATAGACATATAGAAGTTTTACGCTATCAGGACTATCTTCTCTGGGATCATAGGAAGACTCGGATATAGATCTCACTGTGCACATAGACTCGGTGTACCAATACCCCTCATAGACAGTCTATCAAGGTTTCGTTAATCTGACGACATTGTAATCAACATCGTATCCAGCGTATACTATATATCTATATCCTATCCGGACACACAAATCATGATCATGACCTACTTCCGCGCCCCGACTTCCTTTCTGCCACCTCTCTCTACACTTTCCTCTCACACCACTACCTCTATGCAAGATGCCCTACAAGACTTGAAGAATCTTTACTTCCCCACCACAGCACTTCCCCCGAGGAGAACGCAGTCAATCAATGCTGTACCTGCGTTGAGGCAGGATATATCTGACACAGTACACGTGTCTCACTCAAAGCGGAAGGGACACTTAAATCACAGTAATGGCGTTCCGGACTCCGGTTATGCCTCCGAAGAAGACGAGGCAGAGATGGAAGGAGATTTAGAATGCGAAGCTGAAGGCTTTGACGCCGACGTACTTCGTTCCGACGAGCTTGAACGAAATTTCGTTATCAGATGGCTTACAGGGCTTATAAAGCGATCCGACATATGGATGCACGCACTCAATAGCGATACAGAACAAGAAGAACACATACGTCTAGCCGTTATAGAGCAAGCCAGCGAACTTCTTGCATTTTTTTCCGGCGACGATGAGCAGCAAGAAGATGCTCTTACACGACAATTTATGTTACCTTTTGGTGCCGGAGGCAAGCCCATCACAATCGAGCTAAACGATGCTCCACTCGCGCCCACGGATCATACTTCCGTTGGCCTGCAAAGTTGGGCGAGCTCTATCATTTTCGCTGAACGCATCTGTGCAAATCCTGCTCGATACTTGAGTATCCCACAAGAGGCTTCTCCCTTGCGCGTTCTTGAGCTAGGTGCAGGCACGGGACTTCTCAGCATCGCTAGCGCACGACTTCTCGATCGCATTGGAGTCGATGCCACAATTGTGGCAACGGACTATCACTCTGCGGTCCTCCATAACTTACTACAGAACGTGAAGACCAATAATGTCTCCGTTCAAATCGAGTTGCTGGACTGGTCCAGACCACCTCCACTCGAGTCCTACGACGTCATATTTGGTGCAGATGTGGTGTATCACCCTGAGCATGCCAAGTGGATCAAAAATTGCGTAGAGAAGGTGTTGAAGAAGGGAGGGGTGTTTTGGTTGATTATCGCGATGCGTTCGTCGGGGAGGCATGAAGGCTTGTGGGAAACTGTGGATGACGTGTTTCCGGACGGGGGATGTGGCTTTTTGAGGAATGAAGGATGTGGTGGGGAGATGAAGCTGGCGGTATTGCGAAGGGAGGATGTGGGGCGTCGTGAGGGAATCGGCCGTGTGGATGAGGTTGGGTACAGGTTATTTGAGATACGTTGGCTTACTTGTCGCTCTTGCTGTTAACATTACAGGGCGACCACTAAGTACTAACCACAATTTCTTCCACATACTATTTGACATTGATTTTCTCTTGCAGCGTGTACGTACTACGAAGTATTTTTCCGCAAAGTGCTACACGTTGCTGCAATTACTCAAACCGAACATTTTCCCTCTAACTCGATACTCAACTATCAGTATCTCACTCATCTTTAGAATGATTATGGTCAATTCATGGACCCATGCATCATCACATCAGTGCGTGTAGTACATCACCCGGAAAGACTATAAGTGTCTTTTGATCTCTGTAATGTAGCGTTGTCTAATTGTTTCGAATCGTCCATCGTTCTTCAGAACTTGACTTCAATCATCGAGGGAGGTTGTTAAAACTTCAAGCAATTATGTACATCGAGCATCATTGACGTCGTTTGGAAAGTATCGCAATTTCTCTCGCCCTCACACTGGACTACACGAGAAACTTGTTCGGGACCGCCTGAATCTTCGATGCCCACTACGACATTGCTCCTCGCAAAGGTCCCTACAACAGCAGGCCGCAGTCTTGACCAGGTTCGTGTTGATGGTGATGCCCAAGAAGCGCTAGGCCTAGATGGAACAGCAATGGTGATTTGTGCTTGATAGATTTGCTGTCGAAATTCCAGAAGTGCAGGGACAGGAATCCACGTTACTGACCAGGTCCTCGTTGGAAAGTTGTACGTCCAATGCGTGCAACCGAATTCTTTTCCCTCCCTTTTCGGTCACAGCTGTGAAAATATAAGAGGAGCCGTGTGCGTGAGTCGAACGTGAGGATCATATTGCCTTTGTACGCGGGGAAATTCGAGAGATCGAGATCGTGGCCCATGTCAAGGTTTGGTGGTTGTCCCGGGAAGGAAGACATGTCAGGGAAAAACAGAGGGGAAGCCGGAGGCGACTGTGCAGTTGATGTAGGATAATTAGCATAATTCAGCTTGGTGGATGATCGAGCAGGATAGATTTTTTGGTTTCCCGAGGAGACCATTACATGATACGACGCTTGGCATGAGTGAGGACGAGGACAAAATATATTCTTGATATGTTGTAACATGGTCAGACCGCCGCCCGCATAACCGTTACACCAAAAGGTGAGATACTGAAAGCTTAGCTTTCAGCATCAGCGGCGGTATATGTACTGATTATAAGAACTCAGGTAAGCCAGCGTGCTTACATATGTGAAGTGGTAAGTGGCCTTGAAGGGAACATTAGGAATGCTCGCCGTAGATAACTTTCCAGTGCTTTGCGAAGCAGAGGCAGTAAATAGCCTCATAGGGCTATCGAACATCAACCAGGGCTCGTGAAAGTTTCGGTCCTCGGTAATGGGTGAAATATCCAATATCCTTGTTTGAATGCTCAAATGTTGTCTTCTGTGGCTAAGATGGTCGTTGACGAGCACATTAACAAAGCGATCGGTCTGAATTGAAGAGTCCTCGGGGTGTTGACTTGGTAATTGAAATAGATTGTTGCCAGAAAACTGCTTGTCGTCTGATATTTGTGCTGTTTTCAATACAAAAAAGCCATGATCAGGGCTCTTGCGGGTATTCAACGTTTACGCTCTGAACACTGACTCACCTTGGAGGGAAATCGTCTTCTTACCCGCCTCAGTCTCAGTCTATGTCGACTCTCAAGGCGCAGGCACGGGACCCGTATCGTGTATCTATGCAGCTCAAAGTTGTCCTCAATTTCCCAATAACACATCCTGGGACTTCATGGCTCACCGCACATGGATGGTTATTAAAACTCGGATAAAGGGCAGGGTGTGTGCATACCTGATGGGACTTCAGGTACATTTTCAGAGACTGCAGTATGCCTATGCCATCAAAACATAAATATCAACTTGACAACAATAGCAGGCTTCAAGTTTGGTGACCGCAGCTGTAGGCAAGCCTTTTATTACGTAATGTCGAACATGAAACATTGGTTCAACACAGTAATCCTCGGTTGACACGATCCTTGCACAACATCTCAGCAATATTTATATTTCAAGGTCTGATAGCACAGTGCAGTTTGGAAAATCACCGCATTCGAGTGATTCAATGAAGATCACTCACACATGCGATTCACAGTCGTAAAGATATGTTGTTTCCTGCTCTTGCGTGAAATCTGACTCTCTGACAAGAAGCGCCTTTTGAATCTTGATTGATGGACGTGACGCAATTTTGCTATTCGTTTATAGCCCCCGAGGACAAGCCAGTCAGAACATATCGCCAAGGATTTGTCTACGATGGTCCAGGCAACTGCCTATTTTCTCGGGGTTGATGATAACGAAGTACTGACAAAAAAGGTGGGAGTATACAGATCACCTAAGATTTGAGACTGAGCTGCGGAACAAGATCTGAGGCGGATCTACTAACATCGTCTTCCCCACTTAGAGCTTCTCCGAGAGGTCGTGTGAGGGTGAGTCATGCCAGCCAACTTTTACAAACAATCATTTACTCGTTGCGCACCGTCGCAATAGTCACTTCGATCCACTCGCCATCGATGGCTCAGATTTGGTTTCTGAATATACGGGTCCACTAGAGGGACCTGTTGCAGTAACGCATATATGATGGCCAGGGAGGCTGGGTCACTGACTATGCGTTGCTGCAGTCTATTAGGGATTTATCCTGAATGAACGGTGCCACGCTAATCGATGCGTTTGCATCATACATGGCAGTTCAGTGGCCGTCCAATCCCAGACCGCATTTTACCCATGAAAACACAATCTTGGTTTCACGCACCACGTGGCATGGATGCTCCTTCATACAATCACTCGTAAACCCTTCTCTTTGAATACAGCGGATCTAACGATCCCCTTCAGACTTTTGCGATCCCACAGTTTCGCCGTTGCTTCGTGACATACTGGCTTATAAGATGACATAGGATACGTCTGTGCTAATCCAACTCCTCGATTACCAGCTGCTATGGTGTATCTATTGGACAGTCCCTCATGCACATGCATTGGTGTTGCCATGACTGACATGAGAGACGTTTTTCAAAGCAACTTGGAAAGCCAGGACGAGATATACGTGGCAGAGAACGCGGGAATGGTGCAGGCCACCGAACTAGTACACCAGGAATCCCGTGTGGAGGTGGAATGCGCGTCAGACTGTGACTCTGAGACAAGCACTCTGGTGCGTATGTTTTTGCGTCGATTATGACTAATGACTGCTGATGGTAATGCATTATCTCGTTAGGTTAATTCCTCGTGGAGGAATACTCAGCATGGTGGTTCGCTAGTAAGGCTGAATTCTTGCATTCCTTCGGAAAGGTGAACCTTGACGACTATAGGTGACATCCGACCACGAATGCGAAATGTCTGCACTTGAGACTGATGATGCAACAGAGGCTCAAATGTTAGATGGAGATGAAAGGGCGTGGGACGGACAGCCCCTGCTCAAGCAAAAATTTGAGGGTCTTAAGGCAATAATACTAGCTATATTTTCAAGGAGAGCAGAACGCCATAGATGAGCAACTTGTCAACCATAATCCCATTTTGCAATTCCCATGTATAACTACGCATAGCAACACGTTGTAAAGCACTCACCAATCCAGGAAACAGCGGACGAGCGTCGTGACTAACCGAATCTCTGCTTTGCCAGCTGTTGGAACATGTCCATCGTAGCCTTGTCCTTCTCTCGTAAGGCTACAGCACGTTCGCGTACACCAGCGGTTTTGTCTTCTCTCCCTGTAGCACGCTTCTCCTCAAATCGTTTCCGTGCTGCATCTCGCCGAGCAATGCTATTATGATGTCAGCATTAAAATGGAAACCAAGGGCACAAGACATACTGGTCCCTGAAACTATCCCCACCACCAAGGAGGGTTGATTCGTCGGCTTCGAAGCCATCATCACCTTTCTCCCTAAATGAACGGTCGGCCTCTCTCCGAGCCCGCTTCTTCTCTAGCATACCCTCCTTACCAACCTCTCTCGGTCCCACAGTGTCCTCAATGCGCTCCTTTGCTTCTGCGCGATCTCGCTTACGCTTCATGTTATGTTCCGCTGCTTGATATTCTGATGCAGCTTCCCGTGCGAGGATCCGATCTGACGCTGAAGGGAGAGTTGGGCCGTGTATGCGGCTCCGACTTCCACCACTATAGGATGAACTAGTAGCATTCCGGTACGTAGCAGAATCGACTTCTTCTCGAACGGCTTTCAAGGTTTCTGCATCCACACTTGAGCCCTTGGATGCGAAGGACCATTTGTAAGCCGTTTGGTTTGCTGCTGCTGATATGTGGGACTCGGCCTCAGAGTATAGGGACTCTAGACGCCGGTCAGGATTGGTCAGGATTGGTCGATATAGAATACTGAAGAAGGCTTACTCGGTAGTTTCGCCCTGTTCCATGCCTTGTATCGCATACTTAGCACACAAATCGAATAGCTCGTGCATTTTCTTACCTTTACAAACTTTCGAAAGTAACTGCCACATTCCTCTTGAGCAACCTTGCAAAAATATCTTAATCATGATACTCACCTCCTGGCTTTCTCACTCGAGAGCTCGTCAAAGTACTGTCAGATAGACACCTTAGCATTGTTTCCTCGATTCAGGAAAGCGTAGCGCAGGACAGACCTTGTGTTTCTCCTCCTTTAGCCATATTCTAAACTCTGTGTTTTTCAAAAAGTAGTCCGATTCTGATATGGGCGAAACGCCTCGTGGAAGGTCGTCGCCGCTTTCTGGGGTGGGCGAGCGTTCTCTTCTATGTGTGGAGCGTGACCGGTCATGCGAACGGCTGTCATTATCTCTATGAGAAGGCATATCTGTGTCGTTGCGTTTTCTCCTGAAAGTTGCACACAGCGTGGTGTCGAGTGACTAAGGTAACCAAACCACTGACCACGGTGATGATCGCACAGCGCTAACAATCACTTCTCTGCATGCAACGTTGCCAGCAGATTTATAGCAGATATAGAAACCCACAGGCAGGTCGAAGACAAGTCTAGACAGGTTACTAAGAATATTGGTAAATTTGGCGCTGTTGGTGAGTCTCGTACATAGAGACAAGACCAAACAAAGGAATAATTCCTGACAGTCCTTCATGCACATGAGCAGCAAGTTGTAGATGATAATCCAGAGAAATTTAGGACGGGAAGGCTTTCTTATGTAATGTACGGCGGGGAACGCTCTCTTAACATACAGGTAGAGTAGGAAAGAAAACATGTCAGTATGAAACATAACGGGATGAAAACTGGGCCGAACATATGGTGGACAATTACGGTTCGCAACTTATTTTGAAGTCCGATGTTTGGGTTTCTGCTGACTAAGCGAGTACCCTCAAAAGTATTTGTATTGAGCCTAAACTCGTAGTCAACCGTAAGGCACCAACCCCCAACTACCTCGGATTCGCCAATGCTTGTGCCAGACGAGACTCTTCATTTGCCGTAAACTCGTGGCTACGATCTGACCTGCGGACTTGACCTGCGGCGACCATCTGCCATGGGATCCGGGAGACGGCTCCAACATCAGGAAATTCACACATTCCTTGACGTGCTTAATCAGCTTAACTCACTTATCTCAAAACTTGTTTGCTCTCTCTCACATCATTCACCTGGCATATCTTATATTTTTTGAGTGCGAAATATAATAAAACATGTATATTAATATATCTCAACATTTTTTTTCTGAATTCACTCACATTGAAATTTTGGACAAGTAGATTCAATTTCACCAAGGCAGTTAAGTGTAAATAAGTCTGCATAAGGGCACGTCAAGGAATGTGTGAATTTCCTGATGAAGAACCAAAGCTGTAACATGGTCAGACCGCCGCCCGCATAACTGTTACACCAAAAGGTGAAATACTGAAAGCTTAGCTTTCAGCATCAGCAGTGGTATATGTACTGATTATGGGAACTCAGGTAAGCCGCCATGCTTACAAAAGCCCGTTCTGATGTTCCTGCCAGCTGGATATATGTGTATTCCTGTGTGTCCTGACACTCCCCTGCCACATGTTGGTGGTAGAAAACTATTGTTGTTATGTAGGTTATTCCCATTGACAGCATGAGAAATGATGCTGTCAATGGGAATAACCTACATAACGACAATAGTCCATTTCTCTCTGTCGGTGAAAACACCAGATTGAGGTGTTGAGTCCTACTAGGTACAGTGGAGTGATGAAAAGCAGGACTTACAGTGGTTGTGTTTGGTTAAGAATAACAAATGCACGAGTGTGAAGGAAGGTTTAAGTACTTTAACCTGTGGTTTGTATTCCAACTATGGGGCCGGCCCAGGTCTGCGCATCATCCCGCTCATGCGCAAATGGATTATTGTTGCTTCCTACAGAACTCCTACGCTATATTGTAAGCCTCCTTGAACCCAGGGACATCATTCGGTGTGCAATGGTCCGCTATTTTCATGGTATTTCCTCGAGGGCTTAGGATTTTGATCACGCCAGACCTGCGATACCCTTTTTGTTGTGATCCAGAATTCTGTTGAAATCCAATGTTTGCTTCAAATTGCCTACAATGGCTTGTATTCAATGTACAAGGTCGGCATACTTGTCATGAATTCCAAATACAAATCATTACTCTTTTCTCAATTTCCCTAAAGCGTCTAAAACCAGCGCTAAGACAAACCCAAATCCTATCGAAATCCCCATATCCGCTTCTATAACTGAACTTCCTGATGAAGATGAAGAGATCTTTTATGATGCTATCGGATAAGATAAGATAAGATAGTATCACGTGATCTTAGAACCTTCTAGAATATGATGTCATAACAATGTCACAACTATCACATCATACGATTCTCGTTTCTATTTTATGATTGGCTAGTAATTTCAAACTCAGTTTACATCTCAGTTTCAATATGTGTATATAGTTAGCTAGTTTCACTGTAGTAGTTCTTTAGTTCAAACCTCTTGTATCTACATAGTAGCAATCCAAGACGTCCTTGCTCCTCTCTTTTTCCTGGTGATAACCTTAGTTTGAGTCCTAGTCTCTGCCCTTGCATTAATTCGTTTGTGGGTTGCGACAATACTTCAGTTTGACATGTGTATGTGTTCTTTCCTTTAATACAGCCATGGCCTGATATGGCCAAGTTGCAGACTTGGCATAGTGAGATTTATATCCAGGTTGTTTTCCTCGAGGCTGGGCCACACACACACACACACACAAGATTTGCGTTGCTTGTCGAGTCTTTCGATGTTGCGAATATGCTTGTATCGAAAAAGGGAAAGAGGACTCAGCGGTGACAATGTTTTGTTTAGTGCTTTTGTGTTTTTTACTGTGACTCCTCTCAAATGATGAGAGGCTCAGACTAGGAACAAGAGAGAAACTATGCAGGCTATTAGATAATGTATAGTAGACTCATAATGAAAGAACTCACTGGGGAGATGATAGGAATAAAAAGACATTGTTGAGATGACCTGGGAGAACGATAAGGTGACGTGTAGGATCAGTGATCAGACTATGTAAAATGAAACACGTATGAAGAACGTATTGTGATACTCCCACTCAGATGCATATCATTCGATCTTTGTGTTATCTGCATCATGTTCAACAGTACTATCATTTGAGGACAAGCAGAGTGCAAGAGAGTAATGGTGACCGTGGAAAACATTTCCATTTCAAGGTAATGATTTTGTGAAAATATCAGCTATGATGGGTATGTAAGGGATGACAATGATTCTATCATTAATGAGGTCATGGATAAATGATAGTGCATGCAGATGTGTTTTGCATGGTCATGAAACTGGGGGTTCTTCATCAATGCTCAGCTCCCATTGCTGTCCAAGATGAATTTATTCTGGAGTGGTATTGGAGAGAGCAATGTGGGGTTGTACATACCCTGCTTCTGAGAGCACCAGCTAACTATATGTAACTTCAGTAGCAGCATTCTAATCAAATCAGTCCAGACATTGACCCTAAATTTTCATTTTTGAAATCCTCTCTTCTTCTACAACCATGACAATGGCGGTTTCATTCCTGTCTCTTCCTACAGAGCTCATATGCTACATTCTAATACTCCTCAATCCCAGGGACATTAGTCACTGTGCAATGGTCTGCTATTTTTCATGGTCCCACATTTCCTCAGTTCCAATGTTTGATCATGCTAGACCTGCAACACCTTTTTGATCGTAGTTCAGAATTCTGTTGGAGTCCAATACAAGCTTGAAATTTACGCCCAGGGCTTGATTAGTACCGAGACTGCTACCACAAACTCGGATAGCATTTCCAGAAAGATGTGTTCACTCAAGAAATTGGCATCTATTATGCGGCAACCTGACTTCCATGCGAACATTATATTTGAAACAGCGCTTGCTACTACCTTGCGATATACTCTGTTGGAAATGGACAAGTGCGCTCGCAGCCGAGATGCATCAGTACTCAAGCCTTGTATTCGTTCACAATGTCCAGTGACACGTACGTTTCAATTATGCGATCTTGTTATCTTTCTTTCTTATTGTACTTACAATCTGCTATTGATCTCTTGGGCCAGCGCCATATTTTCCTATTGTATTTGTCTCAGATACATATTTACTCGCACAAGAGCTCGCGAGGTATTTAGTCGGCTGTTGATTCGGACTACCACCTCAGACGTTTGCTATCATGCGCAACGACTGAGGTGAGATACTTATGTTTACCTATGTCTGCTTTTACTTACATGATGCAGAGAGTCTGTCTGTTCCAGGTGAATATACTCAGATGTTTGCTATCACGCGCAACAACTGAGAGAGTCTGTCTGTTCCAGACCCGCGTGAATTATATTATCTTTTCAGGTTATGAGCCCTGAGCTCTAAGCCTACACGTCTCACCCTTCCCTGCTAAACGATCCACCTTCGCGATGTCCATTGCCGTTCCCGTCACGACGGATACCCTCCCGTCCAATGTACCTAAGCTTGACTTAAAGGGCTCTAACTGGGCCATCTTCTCGTTGCGTTTCCAAGTCGCTGTCGAGGCCAAGGAGTTATGGAAGTATTTTGACGGCACCTGTCCCCGTCCTGCTTCGCCATTAACTGCCTCAGAAGTTACTACTGCTGAAAAATGGCAAAAGAACGAGAACCTCGCGAAGCACCTACTCACCCAACGAATTCCTGACTCCACAGCTCTTCGTGTTCGTAACCTAGCCGATGTCGCAACCATGTGGAACGAGATTGTGCGCGAATACACCGAGAAGGGTGCTTATGCGCAGACAGATCTCCGGACCAAATTCCTAGAGTCGAAGTGCCCAGGCGGAGGTGACGTACGCACGTTCCTTGACGAACTGCGTGCAAAGAGGGACGAGCTGTCAGCAGTAGGAGTTCAGATAGATGAGAAGGATTACCGGTCAACCATAATCCAATCTCTCCCCAACCATCTTGCAGGCTTCGCATCAGGACAGCTCGCTACAGCTCGACTCTATAGTCCAACCAAAACTATAGACCCTGATGTCTTAATCTCGATCATCATCGAGGAATCTGAGCGTCGCGGCAGAAAAGACACCCCGCACGGCGCGTAGTAACCAAGGTGCCAAGACTCAAAGCACCGATGAAGCTATGGCAGCTACAGACTCGACATCCGGTCGAGGCAAGGGAGGCCCAAAAGGTTCTAGTCGAGGAGGACGGGGTGGGGGCAGCAGACCTCGCCCACCCTGTTGGAACTGCGGGTCACGTGAGCATTTCAAGGCTCAGTGCCCGGAACCGGAAAAACCTACCACAGGCAATAGCAAAGCAGCAGGATCTGCCAATGCGGCAGCTGACACAGACTCAGACGATGATGGAGTTTTTGTTGCACATGACATGTCTGACTCTGAATCATTGTTCTCGATCCCTGACCTCCTCTCTGTTGAATCATCAGACGATGATATCACTGAAAGATCGAACTTTACTGTCAGCGATGAGGACTGGTTTTCAGAGATAGACGAAGACGACGTACCTTCGCCTAGTGATTGGGAAACTGCAAGCAGTGGAAGCGGCACATACCTCCCTGTAGAACCTGATATCCCCGTTGACCTTGTCGCAGAAGTCAGCAATGGACACATGAAGAATGGAACAATCACCGAACTCTATGACTCTGGCTCAACACGTCACATCTCACCATACAAGGAACATTTTGAATCCTTGTCAACCATTTCTCCCAAGCCATTCACCGCGGCAAACAAACAATCCTTCAATGCCGTAGGAGTCGGAGAAATGATAGTCGAAGTTCCCAACGGTGTCGATGTGTCGCAGCTTCGTCTCACCGAAGTGCTCTATTCGCCAGAAGTAGGATATACCCTTGTGTCCATTGGTCGTCTTGACGAACTTGGATATTCCACGACTTTTGCCAACGGGACGTGTACCATCCGTGATCCCACTGAAGATGTCGTTGGAAAGATCCCCAAAAGCCAAAGGGGATTGTATCGTGTCATCCACGATGCAGAAAGTGCAAACTCTGCAACAGAAACCATCACGGTTATGGAGCTTCATAGAAGGATGGGACACATCTCACCAGCTGTAGCACGACGCCTGGCTGAAAATGGTATGGTCACAGGAATAAAGGTGGACTTGTCATCTGGCGAATCTACTTTTTGCGAGTCTTGTGTGTACGCAAAGGCGACAAGGAAACCTGTCCTCAAAGAGAAGGAAGGGGAACGTGCTAAAGATTTCGCAGAAGAAATCCACACAGATTTGTGGGGCCCAGCACCCATTCCTACTTTGGGTGGTCGCCATTATTACATCAGTTTTACGGACGACAAAACCAGACTCACCTATCTGCATCTTCTACGTCAGAAGAGTGAGGCTTTCGGCGCTTACAAAGACTTTGAAGCCTGGTGCAAGACTCAGCGAGGTGCCCACATTAAGGTCTTGCATTCCGACTGAGGAGGTGAATATCTTGGAAAAGAATTCACCCTGCACCTCAAAGCAGCCGGGACCGAACAGAAGCTTACCGTGCACGATACTCCCCAGCACAACGGGGTGGCTGAACGCCTAAATCGCACCTTACTTGAGAAGGTACGAGCTGCATTATATGACAGTGGGCTACCACGTTTCCTTTGGGGAGAAGCCGTTAGACACGCAGTGTGGTTGAAGAACAGAACACCCACTAAGGCTCTAGATGGTGCCACCCCCCTTGAAGTCGCCACTGGCAAGAAGCCAGATTTACGGAACATTCGTCCTTGGGGCTCAAAGGTGTGGGTGCGTGTAGAATCGGGAACGAAGCTCGAGGGGCGTGTTGAGGAAGGCCACTGGGTTGGTATCGATGACATAAGCGCAAATGGGAGCAGAGTCTACTGGCCCGCAAAACGGTCAGTAACTGTTGAACGTAATGTTTACTGGGACCCCTCCGAGGTTACGACGATACCTCGCGAGGGGGAGGAAGAAGATCAGGGACCAAACGCGATGATATTGTCGCAACCACACTCACCTCCCACCATTACCCCACCAGTAACCACTCCCAAAGCTCCAGCCACCATTCCCCATTCTAAGATTCCGGTTCTATCAGCATCACCCGTGCTTGACATGGTCGCCAAGCGAGTCCGAAGGCCTAGCCAGCGGTTCAAGACATCATAGATGCTAAAGCACCCATTCCCAAAGGTATCCGTCTGCCCGCAAAAGAAACTATTCCAGAAGAAGCCACATCCAAAGCAGGTACTGCAGCTGAAAAGCTGATGGCGATTCTTGAAGCAGAAGACGACCTTGCCGAACTAGCATTAGCTTTGAGTGAGTTCACGTCTGACGCAGAAGCCCTAGAACCCACCACTCTGGCTGAGGCCAAGCGCCGACCAGACTGGCCCCAATGGGAAGCTGGAATCCGTGAGGAGCTAGCCACGCTGCAGACAGCAGGAACCTGGAAGCTTGTCGATCCACCTCCAGGTGCTAACATTGTAGGCTCCAAGTGGGTCTTCCCGCTAAAAAGGACGCAGCAGGGAACGTTGTGCGACACAAAGCGCGATTAGTAGCTCAAGGATATTCGCAAGTCCCAGGAGTAGATTACTTCAACACATACGCACCTGTTGCAACTCTCGCATCCATCAGAACCGTTCTCGCACTCGCAGCTCGACTAGACATGGAGATCCATCAGATAGACATCAAGGGCGCTTATCTAAACGGAGAACTTACTGATGAAGAAGTTGTTTACATGCGCCAGCCTCCTGGCTTCGAGTCGAAAGACCATCCGAAGCAAGTATGTTGTCTACAGAAAACGCTATACGGACTAAAGCAAAGCGGACGCCGATGGTATCAAAAGCTGGTCAAGATATTGGTGGAGAATCTTGGCTTCACTCAGTGCGATGTTGACCAAGCAGTCTTTTTCTCACGATCTGGAAGTGAGTTAGTCATCATCGTTGTTCATGTTGACGACTGCACCATTGCCGCATCATCCATTAACGCCATCGCCAAACTCAAAGACAAGATCTGTATGCACGTCGAGATTACTGATCTCGGTGAGCTTCACTGGCTGCTTGGTATAGAGGTCTCACGCAACCGCGACTGTCGCACATTATCCTTATCCCAAAAGTCCTACCTTGAATCCATCATCCGCCGCTTCAACTTTCAGGACTTGAAACCCGTCTCAAACCCTATGGAACCTGCCACGAAACTCCATTCTGGTCAGTCACCATCAACAGGAGCAGAATACGCAGCAATGCGTCACGTCCCGTATCGTGAAGCTGTTGGATCATTGATGTACGCTTCTCTTGGCACCAGACCTGACATATCATATGCAGTAGCAACTGTATCACACTTCTCAAGCAATCCAGGGCAACCACACTGGGATGCCGTGTGTCACATCTATCGATACTTGCTTGGAACGACAGATCTGAAGTTGACCTATGGAGGTGTTGAAAGCAAGTTGACAGGGTATGCGGATGCGGATGGTAGCATGGCAGAAGATAGACGCGCTGTGTCGGGGTACGCTTTCCTAATTGATGGAGGAGCCGTTTCCTGGTCATCGAAACGCCAGGAAATCGTGTCATTGTCCACCACCGAGAGTGAGTATGTCGCGGCAACACACGCCACCAAGGAAGCATTATGGTTGCGCACCTTCATTGGACAGCTTTTCGAACCATTCACTGAACCCATCACCCTCTTTTCAGACAACCAATCGGCAATCGCTTTAACAAAGGATCACCAGTATCATGCTCGCACCAAACATATCGATATCCGTTTCCACTTCATTCGTTGGGTTATCGAAGAAGAAAAGCTTCGCCTCATATTCTGTCCCACTGTCGACATGATTGCCGATACTCTTACCAAGGCGTTGCTGTCACCAAAAGTCAAACATTTCGCGTCCCAGCTTGGACTCCGCGCAGCTTGAGGGGGAGTGTTGGAAATGGACAAGTGCGCTCGCAGCCAAGACGCATCAGTACTCAAGCCTTGTATTCATTCACAATGTCCAGTGACACGTACGTTTCAATTATGCGATCTTGTTATCTTTCTTTCTTATTGTACTTACAATCTGCTATTGATCTCTTGGGCCAGCGCCATATTTTCCTATTGTATTTGTCTCAGATACGTATTTACTCGCACAAGAGCTCGCGAGGTATTTAGTCGGCTGTTGATTCGGACTACCACCTCAGACGTTTGCTATCACGCGCAACGACTGAGGTGAGATACTTATGTTTACCTATGTCTGCTTTTACTTACATGATGCAGAGAGTCTGTCTGTTCCAGGTGAATATACTCAGACGTTTGCTATCACGCGCAACGACTGAGAGAGTCTGTCTGTTCCAGACCCGCGTGAATTATATTATCTTTTCAGATACTACTTACTCGACCTTACTGATCTGCGTTCTGGACCTCATGTGTAAGTTGTCTATTGTGCGCAATTGCGCTGGCCCCATATTGTTGTTGACAGCCTCCTCTCCCCGCTCATGTGGACAAGAGGCCTGATGGTCTCTCAGGAACGTAAATAGTGGTAGTCAGAGTGAATGATTATGGAGCAATTCTGCGTGCGATTATGAGACGATTCAAAATTCGATAATTGTGTGAAAATCGCTGCTTACTTTAACACCCCAGTGTGAGAATGGATTTTCAATGCGATTCTCGTTGGATTCATGAACTTATCTATGTGTGCTAAGTACTACCTTGTCGGAAATTTCCTAGAGCCATTGCAATCACTGCGGAAACGAGAATTTGATCAGGTCTGGACAGGGTGCGAAAAGACGACATAACCAGTATGTAATCAGAGGTGGAAAATCATGCAAATCCCAAGGTGACAGAGCAGTGGGAAGTACCTGTTTCTGGTTCTAACGCAACGTAGGATCACTGGTTCTTACAGAGTCTGAATCTGTAATTCTAGTGCTATTCTCACAACTGAATTATATCTGGTTTGTAGTGTCCACATGTCTGATTTCAGTCTTAATACCATCATCATCAGCAAAACACTTATGTACTATACAGGGAAGTCCCCCTATGTACAATGCTGTGCAGTGCTGTGCAGTGCTGCACAGCACTGGAGATAGGGGGACCTCACATTTGGGTTTTGCTGATGATGATTGTATTGGATTAGCATCTGAATTCAAATACAAAGCTATCATATGACTATATGCTCTCCTATGGATCTGCCCCACTCCCAGATGCTTTTAGTCATTGCTCCTCTTGTTCCCTACCTCTCACCACCATGATGTACAGCTCCCATTTCAACTTTCTAGAAGACAGGAAGTGCATGCCACATAACACATGTGTGATATTGAAACACACACCTTCTGACGAGGCAATGAGAAAGGTTTGGTTTAGCTATTCACCTGAGATGATAACACCACATACTGTGTGAGGGCGAAATATGACTTTGTTGGGTTGTGTCATATACCATACTTCTAATCTCAGATCCGATCATATCCGTCCAGATCCGATCATTTCCATATCCGTCCGGTCCACAGATCCTGTCCGGACCACCCTTCCGAATGTACTCACTTCTCGCACCTTAACTCCCTGGTGAACATCTGCTTCTATCTCCTTTCGTCATTTCTCCTACTACCGGTACTCTGGCTGTTTATATTTCCGTCCTGTATTACTGATCCGTTTCCTGTGTTCATTTCCGATTCATGCTTACTGATCCGCTGTGCAATAACTAATAGACTTCCGTTATACTTCGTACATAGCCCTCGGTCCCGGACTTGCTAATTATCCGTCTTAGATACTTACTGTATATAAACCACTTGTAGATCTCCGTAGAACCTTAGTTCGAATATCATCTTAGATTCTACTCATTCTGCCTCCTCCGGACTTAAGCCACTCTCCGCTTTAAGTCACCTTCCGAGACTTAGGATTGACTCCTATAGTCTATACCTCCGACTCTATCTTCGGATAGTCCATCTTCGTTAGTTTCTAGTTAGGAACTCGTTCCGAAACTAGCCTTAATCTCTGTCCTCTCCTTACGTTCCGAATTACCTTCGGACGTATTATATCCGACACCTTCGGACACCCGGATCCGTCACGCAACCCCTTCCGGGTCTTCGGACGAATAAATCCTCCCTGAAATAAGGGGCATTACTCGAGAAAGGGGCACAGTGTACGAACTGAGGCCAAAGCCCTTCGGATCTCTCTACCCTTGAGTACAGTCTTAACAGGTTGGGCCATTGCAGAGAAACTCATTCTGGAGTTGTCAAGGTCAAAAGAAACAGTGAACATTTCAACAGACAACATAAGTTACACACTGTATAAGAGTGGGCCGTCGCCAGAGCACCACCAGCATTGAAATCATGCACTTGCTCATTGTTCAACAGTGACAAGCAGCCAACATCATGCAAGTGAGCCAAAAGACAAGAACATGGGAAATGAAATCACTAGCCAGACAATACCCAGACTTCAATGTCACCTTATTGTTACAGTTGTACATGCCCCTATTCATTTTTCTCCTTTACTTTGTATATCACATAACTTGTTCACTTGTTTCATAACTGGTCTAGTATTCATGTGTACTATACATGCCTTCCTTCCTTAGGATATGCACTTATTTTCCCACGGTTGCTTGGTCTGTGCACACATCTTTACCTATATAAGCACAGTGTACTTGTAGTAGATTCCTTACTTGAATCTTACTGGGTTTTACCTGGATCTCCTTTGCTAAAGGCCTCCAACTTTTAGTTGTCTGAATCGTCTCTAAGCCTAAGCAATCCTTACACAGCCAAACATGGATTCTGCTTTACCTAACATTTTGATGGAAGTTCAATTGTGTACCTCAGTCTGGTCACAATCAAGCATGCAAGGAACCAATTAAAAATATATAGACCAATGGTCCTAGTGACATGATTTTTTGCCTGTATTAAGAACCAGTGTTTTGAAGGGCCTAAGAAAGGTCTGGCAAACAGTGATAGCACCCGCAAGTGATGTAGACATGTCACTGTAATATTAACCTAAATGTGATGCTCAGCTTGTGAGGTCAACAAGCTGTTGCTTGAATACCTGGTGAACATCAACACTGAGGTCTAGGTGACCACTAGATCCAATGCAGATTGGTTGGTTGTTGTGATTTCAGCTCAGTGCCAAGACCCGCTCAGTAATAGCAAGCTCAAGCATTACCATCAGTAAACTGATGAGTCCTTGATATTGTACCTGTGCGAATTGTAGAGGTGCTGCTGCTAAATATTTTCATGTATACCATAAGAAATCTGATTTGCCGCTACGTAGCCTGGAGATCTACTATGACAGTGTGCAAAACAAAAACGACATGATGCAGCAGTACTAGTACAATTTCAATTTGAGGAAAAGACACGTAGTAGTAATACATTTGGGGGGAAAACATGTAAAATGGGGTTTGAAAGACAGTCGAGAATTTGTGTGAGACACAGAATGAGACGTGCTATGAAATCCTCCCCTTCTTGCTTGGTCCAGGTCTAGATGCATGCGAGACCTTGGACTCATCAGCAACATGCTTGAGGAAGCTGCCATGCCATTTGTGGTAGCGATTGAATCTGGTCTGCTTCATTGCTGGCCACAGGTCCTTGGTGCACTTGTTCCAATTGAGCAGCTCCGTTGGTGGAGACCAGTCCCTCACAACCTGGAGTGAGTCGCTGGAAACAATTGAACTGATGAATTTACAATCATCAGTAAAATAGCAGTGCTTACAGGAGCGTATCATTATCTGCATGCTCAGTCTCCAGGTGGTCAACAATTGGTGTCACGGACTCTTTCCAGCATGCATTGGAACAGATTTTGAACTTTGTTGAGGGCCTGCTCGTTCTGGTTGGGGTAAAGTACCTGGTAGTGTGAATGGTCAGCATTAGTATTAGAAAAATCTAAGGGACATGTACGGCACTCGCATGGTAAGCATGACCTCAAGATTTGAGGTTCAATGGCTTGTTAGGAGGACGGATCCAAGTGGTGATGGTGACCATTGCAGGATGGAACCATGTATGAGATTGTGATGCTAATGCACCATTATTTGAACTTTTCAACTCCCCTATCTGAACCCCCCTCTAATCCAGCTCCTTCTCAATGCCCCATTCATATGTGGGTAGACTGTACTTCTTGGATTCAACAATGTTGATGTGAGTGGCGGCCAAAACATGCTCATTCCAATCGCCAAACTTCTGCAGCTTCATGATGGCACCTTCAGAAGTTTGGGAGACAGAGACCTCGAATGGCCAGAGTGGATGGATGTTGGCATCATGTGTCTGGAACATCAAGACCATGTCTGGTACTCCGAGGCAATATTTCTGAGTCTCATCCGGAGGAGGGAGTTTTGCAGTGGCAGCGCGTCTACCATACACGCCATATGGATGGGTAATAAAACTTCAAAGTTGTCAGGGATGGTGATAGACTCGATGACGATCCCCATCGCAGTGCGCAAAGGCACAAGGATCAACTCGTGGATTGGGGAAGGCAGGGTGGTGACAATTTGGTGCAGACTGGGGATGTATGACGGTCTGAAGCAAAATACAAAATCAGCTCAAATTTGGAAAAGGACGAAAAAAACACTCACTTGCGAACTAGATTATCATCAGATCCGATAGCATTCAAAACATATACATAATCATCTTCTGTAACGTTCAAAAATACCTACCATGAAATCAGCCTGAGATAAGAAACATGCTGCTTCCTGTTAGCGACCTAGCCAGGCGCTAAGGAACTTGAGTGGTGTCTGCGATGGGTGCTCTATCAAGAGTGGCGGCCCATGTGTATCGGTCTCCTGACGCAGAGTGCGCTAGTTGCATTGGTCAGAGGTGGGCGCTACACTGTAAAGATACAACCTAACCTGGGCTGTAGATAAACTACCTCCTAAGTTAGTATGTGAGTCTTGCGCTCCGTTTAGTCTGCTTCACTTGTGAAAACAAGAGCGTTCGACCCTAAAGGGGGATGCCTGTTAGTATGGTCAAGTTCAAGTCAAACCAATATGCGAATGAAGTGTCGTAGTCAGCGGTAAGTTGCCACAGTCAGCGATGATGCTGCCGGAACTAGCGTTGTATGTAGTGGTGCTACTGTGGTTGAGATAAAGTCAGTAACAGTTGCATCGAGCGAGCAATGATGAGCGGTGATATAAGCAGTAGTGGTAAGGTTGCGAGTGGTGCAAAGAAACAGTAAAGAAGACTCCAGTACTTTCCAGTGGTAAAGCAGTGGGGCATGAGAAGTTCAGTCAAAATAACAGTCAAAAGTCCAGCGGTAATGGAGAACGAGCGTGATTGATTAACGAGTGATAAGGAAACTTTAAAGACTAAGTCTACTACTGGGTAGATCCAGAGCTAGACAATAATCCTGACCTATAGTACATGCAATGGGGTAAAATCAGGTACTGTATTGTGCAGGGTACGCGGTGCTTATATCCTAAATCATATGTATCTGGAATACTCTAGGTGAGATCAGTAGTGCTCGGTGTAGTAACCGCCATATGTAAACATAGCACTGCGGCACTGCAGCACGAGGCACATGTAATAAGACTTGCCGTGGAATCAGTGATAATGAACATAAAACAAACGACACACCACATGGAGCTATGTGGGATGCGCAAGGACATGGAAGGACATCGGTACATGGACAAGGTGCGGCAGTCGGTATGGTGTGCGGTAAGTGTGGGATGCTGCCGGTAATGCTAAAGGGGTAAGACGGCCATGGACAAGTGGTAACTCCTATAGACATGAGACGAGTGTCAAAAGATAGGGTTTTGAGCCCAGCACCAATATGTTCATTACAATGCACTGTCTCACGACCTACGTCACAGAGACAAGGTTCTTGACAATGATCAAAGACGTAGAAGCGATGAGCTTCTACAAGTTCAAATAGAGACAATAAGCTTATGAAAAGCTTATCGAAGGAGTTCAGGGTCAAGATCAAGTAGATTCAAGTTAAAGAAGTACAAAAGGCTATCTGCGCGTTGTAAGATACAACCTAGCTTGGGCTGTAGATAACCACTGCCTAAACTAGTATGTTAGTCTTGCGCTCCGTCTAGTCTGCTTCACTTGTAAGAACAAGAGTGTTCGACCCTAAAGGGGGATGCCTATTTAGTATGGTCAAGTTCGAGTCTAACTTATTTGCAAACAAGTGTCTGAGTCAGTGGTAAGTTGCCGCAGTCAGCGATGATACCGCTGGAACTAGCACCGTGTGTTGCGGTGCTACGCTGTCGAGATGAGTCAGAAACAGTTGCATCTAGCAAGCGATGTCAAGCGGTGGTCTCTGCGGGTAGTGGTAAGGTTGTGAGCGGTTGCAAAGAAACAGTAAGGAAGTCCGTGGTACTTTCAGCGGTAAAGTAGTGGGTGTGAGAAGTTTAGTCAAAAGTAACAATCAAAATCCAGCGGTATATGCCCGGCAGTAATGGAAATGAGTGTCATGTATTAACGAGCGATAAGGGACTTTAAAGACTAAGTCCACTATGGTTGATCCAGAGCTAGACAATAATCCTGACCTATAGTACGTGCAATGGTGTAAAATCAGGTGCTCTATCATGTGGGGTACGCAGTGCTTATATCCTAATTTGTATGTACTCGGGATACTCTAGGTGAGATCAGTAGCATGGAGTGTAGTAACCGCCATAAGTAAACATAGCGCGAGGCGCTGCGGCACGAGGCAACATGTAATAAGGCTTGCTGTGGAATCAGTGATAACGAACAGGAAACCAAACTACGCACCAAATGGAGCTATGCGGACGTGGCAAGGACATGGAAGAACATCGGTTCATGGATTGGTGCAGCAGTCAGTATGGTGTGCGGTAAGCGTGGGATGCCGCCAGTTACTGCTAAAGGGGTAAGAAGGCCATGGACTAGTGGTAACTCCTGTAGACATGAGATGAGTGTCAAAATATGGGGTTTTTAAGCCCAGCGCCAATATGTTCGTTACAGCGTATTTATACGTAAGATTGAAGCGGAGTGTGAATATGTAAATATTACTGGATTAAGTATGAAGTCAGATAGCCAATAGGGGAATGCATGCTCATAGATGAGTCAGAGGCATATGAACCAATGAATGCACGCATGTGTGAAAGGGAGTCATAGGTGTGAAGCCGAAGGTATAACAAGGTACGAGCCAATGAGGCAATGCACAAGTCATAGGTAGTGTTACAAGAACACCTTCTTGCGCCCCTACTATCATTTTTCCTCCTATGCGTCGCCGTCTACTCTTGTCCGACAAGGCCTCCATCCTCGTCCTCCGCTACCTCATCTGGCTTGCCATTGTCACTCCTTACCTCACCTATGCTTGCCTCCTCCATGTCGCTGAACGCGCCCTCTTCGTGCGCCTTCTACCTCCTCCGCGCCTATACATGCCTCTCTCGCTTTGCGTGCTTCAAGCACCTCCTCTGTGCTCATTGCATCACCTTGCGCTTCAACACGTGCACCCACTTGGTTCATGGGGAACCCTTGTCTGCCTTCAAGGACGTCTTGGTATTGTGTTATGCTTTATCCTTTTACTGTTTACCTTTCTTGACTCGTGCGTCGCCTCATTGTGTCGTACCCTTTATACCTTCGGCTCCACACTTATGACTCCTTCTGCACATGCGCATTCTCATTGGTTGATATGCCTCTGACTTGTTCACAAGCATGCGTCCTCTTATTGGCTATCTGACCTCATACTTAATTCAGCGATACTTACATATTCGCACTCCGCTTCAATCTTACATATAAATATGCGCAGATAGCCTTTGTACTTCTTTAACTTGAATCTACTTGATCTTCGACCCTGAACTTCCTTTCAATAAGCTTTTCATAAGCTTATTGTCTCTATTTCGAACTTTGTAGAAGCTCATTGCTTCTACGTCTTTGATCATCGTCAAGAACCTTGTCTCTGTGACATAGGTCATGAGACAGCGCGTAGCACCCACCTCCGACCAACGCAACTAGCGCACTCCGCTAGGAGACCGATATGCACGGCCCCCCACTCTTGATAGAGCGCCCGTCGCAGACACCACTCAAGTTCCTTAGCGCCTGGCTAGGTCGCTAACAAAAAATTCAAGTTATCTTTTACTTGCTACGCTGCCCAGCTAGCTGAGATCGGATACTTGACCCCAAACCCTGAACCCTGACAAGAGGATGCTGAATTAAGCCCCTTGAGGAACGCGCACACCAACATGCCTTCCTACCCCCACCACTGAAGCAAGACAGTTCAGAACCGCGCACCCCGAACCCAGAACAATATCATGTCTGGCTCTGCAACAACAATGACTCCAGTCGCTAAAGTGACTGGACCCAAACTTAGGGCAGAAATGCCTTCCAAGTTTGATGGTGATCCAACTGATGCTATGCATTGGCTATACACCATGGTGGTTTACCTTGGGATGAACAGAACACTCTATCCCTCCGATGAACACTGGGTCTGCGTCGCCCTCTCCTACATGGCAGAAGGCACAGCTTGTACTTGGGTGCTCAACGCCTATGCCAAAGCCTACGAGACGAACCCCCCCCCAGTTCAGCAAATGGGAAGACTTTGTGAAAGACTTCAAGAGTGCTTTCAACCCCCACAATGAGAAAGTTGACGCTATGGTGAGGATCGCCAAGGTCAAACACACCGGCACTCTTACGGACTACATCGCAGAGTTCAAGACTCTGACGATGCGCGCGAGCATCAAGGAAAGCTTGGTCCTCATCCACTTCTTCAAAGCTGGACTCAAGGAACCCCTCTGCCACACCATCTGTCAGATGGAAACCATCCCCACCACCATTGACAAATACTACTCTGCTGCCGTCAAGTTGAATGCCAACTATGAACGCGGAGTGGCCATGCGCAACGCAGTTGCCAAGAACCACTCCCACTACAAGCCCTCGTTCCAGAGGCTGAATAATGCTAAATGCGACCCCAATGCCATGGACGTCGACATGACACGCCAAGAGTGTGAGAAATATATGAAGGATGGCCTCTGCTTCAAATGTGGGAAGCATGGCCACTGCACTGGTGACGCCGCCTTCCACCTGAAGGTCCAACACGGAGATGATGACAAGAAAGGAAAGAATTCAGTAAGGAACGAAGTCTCTGATGATGAAGATTCCGATGAAGACACTTCCAATATGGAAGTCAAAAGGGTCAAAGCTAGAAAGCTTGCCCTGAAGAAGACCAAGACGCCTAAGGGCGCACAGACTCCGAAGAAGACTAAAAATACTCCAGCTGAGTCTTCAAAAGAGGACGAGGCGGAGGATTTTAGATAGGAGTACTGTAGCAATGTCAGTCACTCCCAAGTGCGCTCTGTATACTAAATGTGTTGGCAAATCGAATGAGTTTCAAGTTCCTGTCACCCTTTTTAGTGCAAAGAGTGCAAAAACCATTGCGTCTACCGCCATCATTGACTCTGGTGCTGGAGGATCGTTTATCGACTCCTCCTTTGTGCGGAACCACAAGATCCGCACACATTGACTCCGACACCCCTTCCATGTCACCACTGTTGATGGAAGTCACTTGAAGGCCAGGAAGGTCTCCCGCTACTGCACCCTGTTTATCTGCCTTGATAAATGGGTCATGTATGGAAAGTTCAATGTCACCCAACTTTCCAAACACGACGACATCCTACTTGGAAAGCCTTGGCTTTCCGCAATGAACCCCAACATCAACTGGGCATGCGACACCATGGCCTTATGTGCGACTGCGCATTCACAAACCGTTGAGCACATACTCAACCAAAAGTGCATGTCTCATGGTGTGCCTGCCTACGTATTCCGAGGTGTGACCTCAATTGAGGAAGAAGAAGATGGCGAGATATTCACCCCTCTCAGAACATTGGACTCAACCCTCGACCATGTTCTCAAACAGATAAGCACCAAGAAGCACAAGAAGAAGAAGAGAAATGCACCCCCAGGTTTAAAACCAATCGAAGACGATGAAGATGACCTCCCCAACTTCAACAAGTACGAGGATGTCTGGGTTGGCAATACCCAGATGTGCCAGAAGGTGGATGACATTGCCACCTACCCCCTGACTGATGATGAAGTGCTCATCGAGTACTCCTCCGACGCGACCTCCATGCGCATCATCGAGAACCTTGACCTCGACACCCTGCTCACCCGAGACAGGACCTTGAAGAACAAAATGAATTGCATGAGCAAACCTCTGCAAAACATTTGGATCCTGGAAGCCTCCAAGGATCTTGTCAAAACAAGCAACAAGGCTCAAGAATTTGCTGTTGAAGTGAACCAAGAGAAGATGAAGAAGACATTCGAGGAACTCGTCTCCTCGTACCTCCACGACTTTGCCAACATCTTTGCAAAAGATGGGCTTAACCAGCTCCCCCCATCTCGACCTGGAGTTGACCACCAGATTGAAACGAAGGCCAGTTTAATTCCAAAAAGCTCCAGGGCATACCCCCTCTCCCCAAAGGAAACTGAGGCTGTCAAAGCCTTCCTTGACGAACACCTGAAGAAAGACTTCATCCAACCATCAAAGTCCCCTCAGGCCTCTGGTTTCTTCTTCATCGGAAAGAAAGATGGGTCACTCCGACCCTGTCAAGACTATCGGTACATCAATGAATGGACTGTGAAGAACCCCTATCCACTTCCTCTCATCCCACCTCTCATCGCCAAACTTCGAGGCGCGAAATACTTCATGAAGATGGACATCCGGTCAGGATACAACAACATCCTGATCCACCCCGATGACCGCTGGAAAGTGGTGTTCTTGACCTCCTTTGGGTTATTCGAGCCGAAGGTCATGTTCTTTGGATTGTGCAACTTGCCTGCCACTTTCCAAGCCTACATGAATCAGACCTTTGCAGAAGAAATCAACAAAGGATGGATGATCGTCTACATGGATGACATCCTGATTCTCTCTGACACCCAGGAGGAGCAGACGGAACAGACTCGTAGAGTCCTCGACAAGATCAGAAGAGAATCCCTCTTTCTGAAACCCAAAAAGTGCACTTTCGACGCACAAGAAATCGAATACCTCGGCATGATCATCCACCCTGGACAAGTCGTGATGGACCCCTCGAAGTTGAAGGGAATCAGTGAGTGGAAATCCCCCACTTCTGTGAAAGAAGTCTGATCATTCCTTGGCTTCTGCAACTTCTACCGACACTTCATCTCCCACTATTCTGACATCGCGCACCCGCTCATTGACTTGATGAAGAAAGACACCGTCTTCAACTGGACCAATGCCCATGAAGACACCTTCGAAGCACTCAAGAAGTGCTTCCTCTCTGAACTGGTTCTGCAGAACCCTGACCCGGTTAAGCAATTTGTGCTTGCAACTGATGCCTCTCTGGCAGCAACTGGCGCAGTCCTGCTCCAGACAGACGACAATGGGGCATACCACCCTGTGGATACCTATCTCAGAGCCTGAACCTGGCCGAGAGAAACTACCAGATCTATGATCACAAACTCCTCGCAGTCATCCATGTGCTCCAAGCCTGGAGGCACTTCCTGGAAGGAAACCTGCACCCTGTGGTTGTATTCACCGACCACAAGAACCTGCTCTACTTCTGAGCAGCTCAGAAACTGACGCGCCAACAAGTGCGCTGGCAATTGACGCTATGCAACTTCGACCTGGAGTTCCATCATGTCCCCGGCTCTAAACTCGCCGCACCCGACGCGCTTTCACGCTGTAAAGATACAACCTAGCTTGGGCTGTAGATAAACCACTGCCTAAACTAGTATGTTAGTCTTGCACTCCATCTAGTCTGCTTCACTTGTAAGAACAAGAGTGTTCGACCCTAAAGGGGGATGCCTGTTTAGTATGGTCAAGTTTGAGCCTAACTTATGTGTGAAACAAGCATTGTGGTCAGTGGTAAGTTGCTGTGGTCAGCGATGATACTGCCGGAACTAGCGTCGTGAGTAGTGGTGCTACTGTCGTCGAGATAAGGTCAGTAACAGTTGCATTGAGCGAGTGATGTCGAGCGGTGGTCTCAGCAGTAGCGGTAAGGTTGCAAGCGGTGCAATGAAAACAGTAAAGAAGTCCGTGGTACTTTCAGCGGTAAAGTAGCGGAGCGTGAGAAGTTCAGTCAAAGTAACAATCAAAAGTCCAGCGGTAACGGAGAACGAGTGTGATGTATTAATGAGCGATAAGGAAATTTTAAAGACTAAGTCCACTACTGGGTTGATCCAGAGCTAGACAATAATCCTGACCTATAGTACGTGCAATGGTGTAAAATCAGGTACTGTATTGTGCGGGGTATGCGGTGCTTATATCCTAATTCATATGTACTCGGAATACTCTAGGTGAGATCAGTAGCGCTGGAGTGCAGTAACCGCCATAAGTCAACATAGCGCGAGGTGCTGCGGCATGAGGCAACATGTAATAAGGCTTGCCGTGGAATCAGTGATAACGAACAGAAAACAAACTATGCACCAAATGGAGCTATGTGGACGTGGCAAGGACATGGAAGGACATTGGTTTGTGGAACGAGGTGTGGCAGTCGGTATGGTGTGCGGTAAGCGTGGGATGCCACCGGTACTGCTAAAGGGGTAAGACGGCCATGGACAAGTGGTAACTCCTGTAGACATGAGACGAGTGTCAAAATATGGGGTTTCAAGCCCAGCGCCAATATGTTTGTTACAATGCCGTCCTGATCATCTTGGCACCAACTCTGACAATGAAACATGGTCCTCCTCCCTGACTCCCTCTTTGTCAAAATCATTGACACCAAACTTGCCGAAGACTTCAAACGCCTGAATGACTCCCCTGATGATGCCACTATCAAGTGCGCACTTGACGCACTTAATGGCATCTGCACGCCCCCATGAAATCCGCCCTCTCCGATTGGGTATTCACCAATGGCGTCCTTTTCTACAAGGACCACACCTATGTCCCTGCGGACCTGTGCCATCAAATACTCTCCCAGCATCACGACTACCCCTCTGCAGGTCACCCCGGGTGCGCAACCACCGAATGGAGTGTAAAGAAAGCATATTGGTGGCCTGGTATGGGCACCTTTATCTGACAATATGTTGACAGCTGTGCTTTATGCCAGCAGATGAAGTGGACACACATCCTGTGACTCCACCTCTCACTCCGATCCCCCTTGACCTCTCTCCACCCTTTCTCGCAGGTCTGTTAAGACTGTACTCAAGGGTAGAGAGATCCGAAGGGCTTTGGCCTCAGTTCGTACACTGTGCCCCTTTCTCGAGTAATGCCCCTTATTTCAGGGAGGAGTTTTTCGTCCAAAGACCCGGAAGGGGTTGCGTGACGGATCCGGGTGTCCGAAGGTGTTGGATATAACACGTCCGAAGGTAATTCGGAACGTAAGGAGAGGACAGAGATTAAGACTAGTTTCAGAAACGAGTTCCTAACTAGAAACTAACGGAGATGACTATCCGAAGATAGAGTCGAAGGTATAGACTATAGGAGTCAATCCTAAGTCTCGGAAGGTGACTTAAAGTGGAGAGTGGCTTAAGTCCGAAGGAGGCAGAATGAGTAGAATCTAAGATGATATTCGAACTAAGTTCTACGGAGATCTACAAGTGGTTTATATACAGTAAGTTTCTAAGACGGATAATTAGCAAGTCCGGGACCGAGGGCTATGTACGAAGTGTAACGGAAGTCTATTAGTTATTGCACAGCGGATCAGTAAGCATGAATCGGAAATGAACACAGGAAACGGATCAGTAACACAGGACGGAAAATATAACAGCCGGAGTACCGGTAGTAGGAGAAATGACGAAAGGAGATAGACGTAGATGTTCACCAGGGAGTTAAGGTGCGAGAAGTGAGTACATTCGGGAGGGTGGTCCGGACAGGATCTGTGGACTGGACGGATATGGAAACGATCGGATCTGGACGGATATGATCGGATCTGAGATTAGAAGTATGGTATATGACAAGGTCTCTGTTGACCTTATCATGGACCTCCCTACCTCAGATGGCTATGATTCTATCATGGTCGTGGTAGACCATGGTCTTACGAAGGGGGTAATTCTTACTCCCTGCAAGAAAACAATAACCGCGGAGGGTGTAGCCCATCTTTTCTTCAAGAAAGTCTTCTTGAGGTTCGGGCTATATGACAAGATCATCTTGGACCGAGGCCCTCAATTTGCCTCAAAGCTAGCTCACGAGCTAGGATGACTTCTGGATTACCAAGTCGTGCTCTCTACGGCCTATCACCCTCAGACCGATGGCCAAACAGAGTGGATGAACCAAGAACTCAAAATGTATCTGCGCATCTACTGCAGAACGACGCCCACAGACTGGGCCAAACACCTTCCGATGGCGGAGTTCGTCCACAACTCCTGAAAACACTCCGCTAGAAATGCATCGCCCTTCTATCTCATGATGGGCTATGAACCGCACAGCATATCCTATGCCTTCCCCGACTCTACCCTTCCTGCCACTGAAGATCGCATGCAGATACTCCAGAAGATCCGCCAAGAAGCCCTTAAGGTACTTGACATTTTTAATGAGATTTTGTGCACTCACATGTTTCAAAGATCAATCGTAGCCTCAAAACCAAGGCAAATATATCTGTCCTCACAAAGTCTCTAGCATCATTGGGTCATGAAGTTACAGCAGCACACTGGGCGCGCTTTGCCTTTCTGGTGAGCATGAGCCTCCTACTCCTGTTTTGTTTTTACTCCTTCCTGACAATGTGCCATTGAACAGTGCAGTACCTTTGTCAGCTTCCAGACCGTTGTTGAGCAATCTAAGGCCACATCAGCAGCTCATGACAGTGCTGTTGCTGTAGTGGAGAACACAGATGAAGTCATCGACTCCCCTGAGGCCCCAGGCCCAGGTCCAGCCACAAGCGAGAACAAAGAACCTGATGGAGTCACAGTCACTGATACAATAGAGAAGACACAGAACTGGGTATCAACTGATTATTGGGAATTTATTGACCTTCTCCTTCGTGATGTCAGGCAGGAAGCTCGTGTGATTGGAAAGACACCATTGGAACATGAAAAGATAGTCGAGACATAATCATTTTTTCTCCTTTTTCATGTTAATTATTGACAATCATTCAAGGTTTTTTACAACTTGTCTCCAAGATGACATGAAGCAATATTTGTCTACTCACTCCCTTATTCCAACTTTCGACAAAGTAACCATTCACTGGCATAAAGCGATTCATGCTGGGCTCATTTGGTAGTGTCACCGTCTGTCTACGTACTAGCCTTTGTTCCATAATGCATTGATTTGTGACATTCTTTCTATGGTGTGATTATCCACACCAACACCTGATGCAAGCAATCATACTTCCCCATCTAACTATCAAATGAGTATCTCATATACACATTCTCAAATATCTGTGTGCACACCTATAAAATGTCAGAACTACTGTCTACTCATGGATTGATTTGCACTAATATAACCATACAGCCACCAATCTTAGACCTCTCACAGACCTCTGGTTCTGGTCAATCAAATCGCTTGCTCATTGTATGTATTATATTTCATCACAATGTGCCGCTAACATTATTCCTGTCAATGATGTACCATTCCATTAACAGGTATGTTATACGCACAAAAATAATGGTAAGATTCATATTTTGCAGTATGTCTGTGTAATATTTGACAAAAACTCTTAAAATTACCACATCCAGTCCCCATTAAGACACAAACCATCCCAAAGGTCTCACAGACCCTCCCGAGAACTAACCATGTAGTCTTAGTCTCTATTCTTGATACCTTTGAGACACATCTCTTAGGCTGAACCCTTGACTGTACTCAGAACCTCTTCCTTGTACTCTCAAGCCTCACCCTCTTTTGGACGTTGTAGAACTTCCCAGCAGACCATCTGTGTCTTTTAACTGTTGCTGGTGATGCCACCCCAGTTCATAACACTTATGATGGTCTCCAGGACATGAAGGAATTCACGGAAATGAGATGGCTGATGTTACAATCTGTTACAGTTGTACGTGCCCCTATTCATTTTCCCTTTATCTTCTTACTTGTATATCATGTCACATGACTCTGACTCATATGCTCAACACATCTGTACAATACATGCCTTCCTTATTAGGATACGCAGTTACGTTCTCACGGTTACCTGGTCTGTGCGCACATATTGGCCTATATAAGCACAGTGTACTTGTAGTAGATTCTTTACTTTAATCTTACTGGGTTTTACCTGGAACTTCCTTCGCTTAGGTCTCCAACCTAAGTCGTCCTTGAATCGTCTCTAAGTCTAAGCACTCCTTAGTCTTAGTCTCTATTCTTGTAAGAACCTCTTGGACTTATCCTCGAGGCTAGACCCTTGATCGTACTCGGAACGCGTTCCTTGTACTTTCACCTTGTCCTCTTTTGGGACATTGTAAAGAAGCCCCAGCAGACCGTCTGTGTCTTTTCACTGTCGCTGGTGATGCCATCCCAGTTCGTAACACAATCCATACGCATATGCTAAACCCCTGACTCACGACTCATACATCTCAACATGTCTGTATTACATAATGCCTTCCTTATTAGGATACACAGTTACTTTCCCACGGTTACATGGTCTGTGTGCACATATGACTCTATTTAAGCACAGTGTATTACACTTGCATTTCCCCACTTTAATCTTACCAGGTTGTACCTGGAACATCCTTTGCTAAGGACCTCCAATCCTTAGTTGTCTGAATCATCTCTAAGTCCAAGCACTCCTTAGACTTAGTCTTGCACTCAGAATCCTTGACTATCTAAAGGAACATGTTCCTTAGTCAGTCACCTTGTTCTCTTATGAACATTGTAGAACTTCCCAACAATTGACAAGTGTCTTTTCACTGTTGTTGGTGATGCCACCCCAGTTCATAACAAAAGATTAAAGTCTACCTGATCATTGACTATCTAGTCTTCGACCTCAAACCCTGATTGCTTAATAAGCAAGATTAGTGTACGCATATGCTAAACCAATTGTCAACAGGAGCCCTCTGACACAAGGCAAGCCCTAGCGGACAGCAAGACAGCGTGTGTAGGCACTGAGAAAGAACACTCATCCCTGACAAATTCCCATCATGACTACCACTACTATGGAAAAAGAATTCAAATTCAAGATCGGCTTCCCAACCACTTTTGATGGCAATCATGACAACTCCATGGAGTTCATCTTATCATGCAATGCATACCTTAATATCAATGAAAAGCTCTACACTACCAACAAGCAGAAGATCATTCATTGCTTCCTTTATGACCAAAAATAATGCCAAATCTTGGAAAGAGCAGTTCCTTTCCCATGCTCAATCCACTGACTCAGCCGGACAGAAGATTGGATATGGAATGATGAAAGACTTCATAAAGAGCTTCAACAAAGCATTTGAACCAGTGGATTCAACAGGTATCACGATGACAAAACTCAGAGACCTCAAGCAAGGAAGTGGCAATCTGCAAACTTACATCACCAACTTCAAGACTCTTGCCACTAAAGTGAAAGTAACAGACAACAACATAAAGATCCAGTTCTTCCAGGATGGTCTTAATCTAGGCATCCTCACCAAACTGTTTGCACCAGAAGATGTCCCTGACATCTATCACAATGTGGTATCACAATGCATCAACATTGACAACTCCCACCAACGCCTCATGGCACTCAGAACACATCCTCCACAACAGAAGAAGAAGAACTACGGAAACTCCCATTACAACCCTGGCTGTGACCCTAATTCAATGGTCGTAGATCGTATCTCTGATGCAGAATGCTCCAAATGTATGAAGAAAGGATTATGCTTTGGATGCCAAAAGTCTGGGCATTGCTTTGGCCATTGCCCTGAGAGAAAGAAGAATATTGGTCCATCAAGCTGAAATCAAAGAAATCCTCAGTGAAGAAGAAGAAGATGATGATGAAATGGTGTGCCATATGATTGAGGATTTTTAGAATGGGGAAACAAGAAATCAATGTATGTTTCTCCCAATGTACTACTGAGGCTTGTACATGCTATTGGAGAAAGAAAGGAACTTTCTGTTCCCATTACCATTCACTCATGTACTCACCTAGAATCTGTTGAAACCACCACTGTCATTGATTCTGGAGCTGCAGGAACCTTCATTTCTGAGGAGTTCATGAAACTCCACAAAATCACACAACAAAAGCTTGAAAAATCTTTCAAAGTCACAACTGCTGATGGCACGTACATTAAAGGAGGACAAATCACACATTATTGTCTATTAATGGTCACAATTGATGAACGCACCATGCTCGGCAAGTTCAATATCACCAAACTTGGCTAACGAGATCAAATCCTATTGGGAATTCCCTGGCTTTGTGCAATGAACCTGGTCATTGACTGGACTGCCGAAACTCTTACCCTATCACAAACCCCCAATCTGATGAACTCGAAATTGATCTCTATAAAGACAGAAAGAAGAACAGTCTTCCACTTGCATTCCCGGAGCATGAGGAAAAGTCACAGAAGAAGAAGTGGAAGGATTCAAAACTTCCACAAAGAAGGTTGTAACCTTCAGTGGTCCTATTGAGGATCACAAAGAACCCATACCAACACCCCAAGTGTGTGTACCACAGGCAGTATCACCAATTCCCCCATGCTCAGAAATGCAAGAACGACTCCAAAACCAAACATAGGACTAGGCCTGAACCAATCGAACAACAGCTGATAGAAGAACAACAGCAAGGAAAGAGAAAAGCTGAAGAAGAATTGTTGGAACAAGATCAGATAGTGTCATATACCATATTTCTAATCCCAGATCCGACCATATCCAATCAGATCTGATCAATTCCATTTCCGTCCGGTCCACAAATCCTGTCCATACCACCCATCTGAATGTGCTCACTTCTCGCACCTTAACTCCCTTGTGTATATCTGCGTCTATCTCCTTTCGTCATTCCTCCTGTTTCCGGTATTCTGGCTGTTTATATTTCCGTCCTGTGTTCATTTCTGATTCATGCTTACTGATCCGCTGTGCATTAACTAATAGACTTCCGTTACACTTCATACATAGCCCTCGGTCCCGGACTTGTTGATTATCCATCTTAGATACTTACAGTATATTAACCACTTGTAGATCTCCATAGAACCTTAGTTTGAATATCATCTTAGATTCTGCTCATTCTGCTTCTTCCGGACTTGAGCCACTCTCTGCTCTAAAGTCACCTTCCGAGACTTAGGATTGATTCCTATAGTCTATATCTCCGACTCTATCTTTGGATAGTCTACCTCCATTAGTTTCTAGTTAGGAACTTGTTCTGAAGCTAGCCTTAATCTTTGTTCTATCCTTACGTTCCGAATAACCTTCAGATGTATCATATCCGATACCTTCGGATGCCCGGATCCATCACGCAACTCCTTTCGGATCTTCGGACA